>JBBPCX010000032.1:20466230-20488969 GCA_037974365.1 Hydrocynus forskahlii | reverse complement strand
TACATTTCACTGTATGCCTTTCATTTAAAATGCATAATGTCTTCCCTTTTGCTGTGTATTACATATTAAAATGTAGGATTACATGAATGCATGAAAATCAGTAAAACCTCACTGAATCAGTAAAACCTCATTAAATGTTATTTAGTATCTTAAAAATAATTTGACTTAATTACAAATGAAATTAAATGCAAATGAAAGAAAGTAGGCCTTTCAGTAGAGTAACACTGCTCCTCACAAACATACAATTTTCGTCATCCTCAAAGTCGTAACGAGCATAACTGTTGGGCACTGCTGCTCGCAGAGAGCGAAGCCATGGGAAATCAGTGACCATCGAGTAGGGTGCGCCATCTACTACTCCTAATGTAGAGAAAGTGGGGAAAAGAAAAGACAGAAAAAGGGGAAAAACATCACCAAAACACTTCAGTTAATAATGAACAATATGAAACAATGTTTTTCTTTTTTTGAATGTTCACTCTTATGGAAGTCTGCATTTTCAATTAATTTCAATTCACACAGCCCCTCTGTATGTCCAGTTACTGGTCCACTTCCTACCTTCAATGGTATAGATGTCTCTTCCCCAAGGGTAGTTGGGATATTTTTTCACATCCTCTTCTGTTCTTGTTGCCTCCGGGAAGAATTCATATTTTATTAATTCTCTGTGGGAGACAAAAAATGTAATGAATGAATATCAAAGAAAGAAAGAAATGGTTTGTCATGGGCCTTTGTTTATTCTAATAAATGTAGGTCCTGAATAGTGCTGACATTGGTGTGCTTGGTAGATAAACCTGTGCACACAGGTTAATTTTCTAAAAGAAACTACATTTAACCATACTATACCCATACTTAATTTTCTAGTCTAAATTAACATTTAGAAAAAAAAGACATTTTGAGGTACAGTTCTAATAATGCTGAATTATCTTCATTCAGAACCTATTAAGCAATTATATTGGTTAAGCGATTCAGTGCTAGTCACAAAGCTAGTCACAGCATATTTACACATGGCTAGGAAGAAACACATGCTAGTCTTCTCCCCCCCTGTGTTGGTGATATCATGTGTTTGGGAGAGTCCTAGATAGAGAAAATCTGAAAGAAAAAAAACCCCTCAAAACATTCATTCAAATTAAAAAAAACAAGAAATTCATTTTGTGTGCCTTGGCCCCTCAAAGATGAATCCCTGAACTCTGCACTGCATGCGCACACAGGTCCTTGCACAGTGGAACAATTTTCTGCACTTCTTCACACTCATCTCATAATTTCTCTGCAGTTGTCTGCTCAGTATTTGCTTGCTCTCTTGCAGTGGTTTAGTTGGACAAGTGTCTGCTAATTATTCAGGATGTTTTTTTTTTTCAATCCAGGTTTATTTTTTTTTTAACAGTTATTAGCTTACACAATAATATGTTTCCATAATGTGAATTATTTTTCAACCATCAGTTGGAGGCAAATAAAAGCAGAAAATGTACTTATTGCGATGTATTGTTTGGTGCTGCTGTCTATGCAATGTTAATGGATTCTAACATAGCTGCCATTTTCAATTGGTTGATGATAGACTGTATCAGTGGGAGGACGGAAGCAATGCACCATGAAATGCACCAGAATGTCTTAAGATTCTGTATTTCTGGAATTATAATTTTGAAAAGAGGTCATCACTGTAATGGTTGCTGGCTCTAAAACAGTTGTGCTAACATTTTAAGCATATACGCTAGCAGCTAGAGAAGTGTTGTTTTGCTAGTTTTTAAACTTTTTTTTTTTTTAACAAGAGCAAACAGTTGCAGTCGAAACTAACTGTTTCAGTCCAAAATAGGAACTTCTGTTTTTCAAAAAAAATATTTTGGATTTCATTATTGCTTATTCACATTGTTAGTTGAATATTTGGAATAAAAATAATGTTAGGCCCTGAACTGCAGCTATTATTTCAATTAGACTATAATTTTAAAAATGTGTAAAGAAATGTACATACTGACTGATGTTGGCAACAGTGTCCATCCAGCTCCGCACCCGCACCTTGTTCCTGACGTTGGGGGGGTTGCTGTACTCATGTATAAATGCGATGTGGTATGGATAAGGTCCACTGAACAGCTTTCTTTCCAGAGCCAGTGAGTCAATCTGAAGAACAGTCAGATACTATTTAACATAGTAGTTAGGTATAGTACATTCTTTTTTCAGATTAAAATCTCCATTCAGAATCTTGTTTGGCACAGGACTATGCTTAATCCCTGTCTGATAAACTAAACGCAATAGTTTAAGCTCTACTGGTAACTGGTAAATCATCATATGAGAAACATAACTCTCATATAGCTCTTAGTAACACAACTAGAGAAGGTAATAACAGTTTTAAATAAGAACAATCCCTGCATTTTTGCAAAGAAAGTTCAGTAGATCCTGACCTGTTGCATAGGGCGCATGTAGACAATGCGGTTTCTCTCAGGGGGCATGCGCAAGACTTGATCTAGAACTTGCTCCATGTCCAATTTCTTGCACTGGGCATAATCAAAGCGATTCACAATGGGGGCACTTTCCACCTTTAGGTACTTCAGCACCCTGCAGCGAGTGGCTAGATAAATGGCAGAAGAAATTGCAGGTGAAGAAATCTGGAGGAAATTACAAAAATCCAACTTAACCATAAACAGGAGTAGGAGGGCGAATATTGCCAAATTAACAGAAATGTACAGCCATCAGCTTCACACTGTGCAAACTGCAATCATCACACACTAGAGGTCATTATGTCAAAGTCACAAGTAATCTCATATGAGTTTACTAAAGAGGTTTCTACAGCAGCATTTTTTATCTATACAAAAGTATGTTGCAATTCAAAAATCAAATCTAAATGTTGACTGTACGTTTGTTTAAAAAAGAAAATAGCCAGCATTTCACAGTGTCAGTTGCCGTATAGGGAAGTAATGAGCAAATTACTTAAAAACGTCATACAGTTTGAGGCGAGTATATGTGGCTTTAGTTTGCAAAACTTGTGGCTATAGGCAACCATTATTTGTTAGCTCTACTAGCCTCATAACATCAAATACCCAAAATGTCTACATTTATAGTGAGGAGGAATTTGTGTACATCTGATTTCTGGCTGAGAATCTTTCTATACACACTAAACTTACCATGGATAAACATCATTTTAGGGCAGTCCTTCAGTACCAGGTCTGTGATGCCACAGTTTGTAAGTGTGATACCAACTAGGTTTTTGGATTTCAGTGGAAGCACCTTAAAACAAGAAAGTTAATTAAGTTTTTAGTAAATCAAATGCTAAAGATTCTAAGCATTTAGTGCAGTAAGCCCACCTGTACATGGTCATCCTCAGTCACTGGGTCGCTTGTGCTGGTGGACTTATCTGCTGTGCGTTTCCGTTTTACTGCAACCCGTGGCTTCGTTTTGGAGAGCTCTACATGGATGGTGGTGAGACTTGATGCTTTACTTTACCCACTGCATGTATTTGTTAAATTCTATTATGAAGCAACTGATTTAATTTACTGAAATACTGACAAGCCGAACCAGGTACTGGGTGGTAACTGTAAATACAGACTTCCTCAAAAAAAAGTTTTGAAAAAATAAGTTGACAGACTGCTAGAAAATGTATTGTTCATATGTAGTCAAGTACTTTTTTCTTACTACCAGATAAATTGCTAAACTGCGCAGTACTGTATGTGGGCATGTTTTTAAATAGTTTGTTTCTGCTCAATGAATACATGCTTTTTTGTTTATATAGATAAGTACTAAATCAAAAGTGAGTTTTGAAATGGATATTTGCACTGTGAGTATATTACCAGGGTGTCTGCGGGGTTTTAAAAATCATTAAAGGGTGATAAATCAAAATTGCCAAATTTAAGGCCATTAAAAGTGTTAAATTTGGTTTTAGAGGTATTTAAAAAAATAGGTATTATTTTTTCAGACTATGAGGTTTCCTATTTTGAGTGAAATTCTATCTGCTAAAGTTTGCGTTAGTTCGTTTAAACGTAGGCTTTAGCGTATCTGGGCACCAGAGATGGGGACTCAAGTCTAAGACTCGGACTCGTGTCACACTTAAGTCGCACAAACAAAGACTTGTGACTTGACTTTAGACTTGCCCTCAACGACTTGAGACTTGATTCGGACTTGGGTGTTGTGACTTGTAAGTCGTAACTCGTAAACAATGTTCAGTTGCATGGAATAATTTATTTATATCTCGCACTTATTCCAACGACCCCTGGTTCGCCGGAGGCTATTATGTTAAATGAGGGGTCGTTGGAAAGATATCACCGAGCCCTATCTAACTGTGAAGTTTCACATTTAGAGTGCGAGATATTTTTTCATATTTAACATTTAGATTTAAGATCATTTAAGGCAAATCCTCCATGTTGGTGAGCGGATGTCACAGCACGCAGTCCAGCCCCCTTCTAAGTAACAGCCAATTGTAATTTGATGCGCACATGCCCATCGTAGGCACTTCCAGTGGTGGAGAGCGTTTCACCAGTCTGCAGCTACGCAGTACCATTTGTAGACACTGTGGTGCATCATGTGTTCTGACATCTTTCTATCATAATGTGGTGGGTTTGATAAGCATGAACACTGAGGAAGCATACAGAAAGAAGGTGCGCTGGCTAACGGACTTGTGACCTGAATGTGGACAAAGCAAAACAGATTGTTGCTGACATCAGGAGAAGATCAATAACTCCTCAGTAGAGATAGTCCAGAGCACCAAGTTCCTTGGTGATCATATCATGGATAATCTCATGTTGACCCTCAAGACCAACTCCTTTTGAAGGAGGCCCAGCAGCAGGAGCAGTCTCTGTAGCTGTATTACCGACTGGTAAGGGAATTGTTCTGTTTTGGATTGCAAAACCCTACAAAGAATAGTAAGGACAGCTGAGATAATCACCAGGGTCTCTCTCCATTCTGTCACGAACATTTACACCACATGCTGCATCCGCAAAGCCACCAGCATTGTGGATGACCCAATACAGACCTTACACACCCTCTTCTCTCTCCTCCCGCCTGGCAAAAGGTTCCACAGTTTCCTGTCCTCCACTCCCAGAATGGCAAACAGTTCCTTCTCAAGGGCTTAATCAGAACTGAACCATAAACTGTACCCACACATTTTGTCTTTTGTCCTGTCTGGACTTATTTAGTGTTGTGGAGTTTTTGTTCTTGTGTTGCACTGGAGGAACATTGTTTTGTTTTGCTGTGTACTATGCATATGGCTGACATAACAAAAATTTACTTGACTTGCACACCCAAAACTCACCACGAGACTGCTGGTTTGACTGGGTCAGAGTAACAGGTGCTAACGCTTACTGACAAATGCTACTGTATGGAATTAATGTTACATACTTTACCTGTCAGTAGTTTTAAAGTAAGACATACACACACTTCTGTATAATATCCATTTCAAAACACGTGCATTTACATGTTTTCATTAGCACAAACTAAGATATGTTGCAATAACAAAACTGAATGAAAATAAACATTCAAACAAATTTCTACATATTTAAAAAAATGTTCTCATCTAAACTGCACCTGCTGCCATCATAAAAGTTACATTGGTTAGGAAGTCACACATGTAAGTGTGCATATGGATATGTGCATTGGAAGTATTGAATAAAAACAATGCAACAGCACAGACATATACATCTAAAAGTAAGTGACCACCCGACTTTAAGACATGCATTATTTTCTATTAATTACAAACTATTAAGTTATTAGTCTCTCCTAACTAGGAAAAAACAGAAAACATGAGACAGAAAACATATTAAAAACAGTCTCTCTCTATATATATAGCAACAGCAATATTTGTAATCCCAATGAATGTATATTCATTAGCCCAAAATATGTCTAGACTTTCTCCGTCCTTAGACTTTTTTATTTATAATTAAGACATTTCCCAAAAATATTTAATTTGGCCATTTTAGAAGCAGAACATTTGCAAGGCAGCTGAGGTGTGTTTGGGTTACCCTACCCTTACCCTTTGTTAATGGTATTAATGTTGAAGGGCAACTCTTTGTTTAAAGAAAGGAAAAATGGACGTGTTCATGGAATGGAAGTGACAGCACAAAACTAAATTTCTATAAATATACTTAAATATGTTTTCTGACAATGAAATATGAATAACTTGTACTTAAAGGCTTTTTTTAACTGAAAATTGGTTACACACACACACATACACAGACCACTATCCTGAGGTGATAAAATCAAATCTAATCAATTTAGACCCCACATCCATGGCAAAGCCTTTTCTTTCATCTAACCACAAACCTAAATGCCTGGAGTTTGCTAGACAGTACCGGAAAAAGTTATACACAAAAACCCCCACTGTAAAACGGTAGGAGGATCTGTGATACTCTAGGGCTTTCTCCAAACACCTTGGGAATATATGGCATTGGATTTAGTGAGATACCAGAATATTTTTCATTTAAAAAACTTAAGAAAAGTAGGAATTCCCAGGATCAAAACATAATTTGGTTAAGGACCACAGAATAAAAGGTGTTGAAGAGCGATCTCAGAATCTTCAGAAAGGGCTCCAATATCATCAAGCAAAAGGACACTTTTTTGGTAATGTGAGTAAAGAAAGTTTGGAGTGCCATTAGTTATGACAAAAATGGTTTCATGAGGGTTTTGGTTTTCCAGCACTAAATTAAGTTAATTAAATGTAACGTATCAGTCATATTGTCAGTGTGAGATTGGGTTACTTAACAATGAACATTTTTTTCCTTTTAGCCCAGCATTTATGGGGCTAGTTTGTCCTACTCATTTTTCTTATAACTGTAAATAATCTAAAACAAGTAAAGATTCAGTGTGTCACTTTTACAGCTCCATCCATGATTACACGACACACACATTTATTTTATATAAATATATCTATATCTATATCTATATATATATCTATATCTATATATATATATATATATATGTATTTTTTTTTTATCATTTGATATTATGATTCTCTGGTCCTTACCTGACTCAGATACCAAGGGCACAGAGCACAGCCTACTGCAAGCACGGGTGATTGGCCGTCTGGAAAACATGTCCCTTGATGTTCTTTGTGGAGGCACTTGGTGGCCTGAAGAATTGTCAGAACACCCTTCACTGGATCTCCGTGTGCTGTGGGGAGCAGTGCTGTGCCTGGTCTCTGACTGTTCTGTCCGATTTCTCTGGTCAGGGATATGGCAGGTTGACCTGCTACTGGTCTCTCCATCTGACGCATTGTTTAGGGTCATGGAAGTGCCTCTCTGAGGGCCCGAAGGAGCCCTACTGCAAGTGCAGCATGTCCGCATTGTGCCTTCCTCCCGACTTCCAGAGCCCCCTCGCCGTTCTGAATTCACTGACTCCTCTCTCCAGCGGATGGTGCACACACACCCCCTGGTGGTGTGGCCAGCAGCCCCATTATTTCTGTCTTTTGAACCATTTTCTGCTGTTTCACTTGCTGCCTTCATATCTGCTTTGATCTGTTCACTACTCACCTGGCAGCCTTTCTCACAGCTGGGACACTGAGCCCCCCTTCGACGCAGTGGGGTTTTCCCTTTTCCTGTTTAAAATAAATAATTTAAAACAGTGACAGTTTAACATTTGTTATGCTTCTCCACTACTGCACTGATAAAACCCTTTTCAGAGCCCACTACCTCTTGTGACTGAGTCTTCCTCAGCACCACTACGCTTTTGTGCGTCTGTCTCAGGGTACTGCTGGGAATGAAATGCACCCTGGATCTTGACTGGACTCTCCTCATCCTCACTGTCAGAATCAGACACAACAATGGGAGCTTTCTTCATGGTGGACTGCACACCACTGGGTCCTAGAAAAGAGAATCATGAGTTAATCAATAGCACATCATTTATATCAAAGTACTCAAAAGTAAAATAGGTCTCCCATGAGGTAAGAGTATTTTGTTTCATACCTGCTTGTTCTTCATCTTCCACTCCTGCATGTTCAACCTGACAGAGGGGTACCTCCTCCTCTGGACTGGCAGCTTGTGCCTGTGGCTCAGCCTCAATATTCCCCACCACCATACCGTCTACATCAGGCATCTCTGCATATACATGCACACATCAAATTTCAGATAAGATGTCCAGTGTAAAAGCATATTAGACATATACAATTAAAAGCATAGTATACCCTCAGCTCTGTGTGGTGGCACGTCAACGGCTTCGTTGTCACGATTGTGTGGAGGAATATCGGCATCATTGTTCTGGTGATTGTTATTGTTATCATTGCCATTGTTAGGGTTCTGGTTACTGACCAGAGCGGAGGATACACCGATACCTGTGCCTGCACTTAGACCAACCCGAGCACAACCCTGTAAAAGACAAACTTCTTATTACATCATAACATTCATGTGACCACTTTCACATTGGCTTAATGTTTAGATGTACAACACAGGAAATGAACAGTATCACAGAGCTTTGCATGTTGAGCAAGAACACTTCAGTGATCAGTACATGTCAGGTAAAACTAACACAAAAAGTCTTGGTTTAATAATGCCATTTGAACTGGTTCTATCCTAGGATCTATCCTAAAGGAAAATTCTCAAGCTTACCTTGGGGGGCTCACGAAACATTTGGTCTAGGTTGATGAACTCCACATTGGGCAGCATTTCAATAAACTGGCTAAAGGACTCGAGTTTAACAGCATGACAGCGCACTAGTGTAAGATCCACCAATCTACTCCAGCGAGAATGATCTAATGGAAGGACAAGAGAATACTGCCTGATTTACTTTGTTTTTTCAAAAGCAACAGTGATACATTTTTAATACATAACCTCCATTTCAAGATAATTAATATTTTTTAATGGCGCTGTATGTCAACATACTGGGTAATGTTCTTACTCGTTCTTTATTAAGGAAGAAATTATTTGGTTATCCACTACTGTTGAGTCATAGCTAAAAACTAAATGTTAGCAATACATTTACATAAATTATCTTTGTATATGTGTTTAAAAAAATTAAATGAAATAATTTGTAATAATGCTTCCAATTCCTTAAAATGCACATAAATGACATGTATGCCAAATATAACATTTTGGAATGAAACTCCTCATTTGAATTATGCAAATTCTGTCTTAACAGTACAGCAGAAGTACAATCTAAGTGTGCTCTCCACTCCACTGTTGAAAACAAAGCTGTGTTTATAAGTTTGGCAGGGTTTTTTTTCCACAATATCAGAACTTAGTCTAAAGTTTAAAAAAATTAAAAGATTCTTAAGGCCTGAAAGAAAACTGAAAGAGATTCAACTACTATGACTTTGGATTACAGAACAAGAATGGTAATAAATACCTGTGATCCAGTTGTGTGGGTTGTGAAGATGTGGGCAGTTGTAAACTACAAGGTACTTGATAGAACTAAACACTTCATTAACAGTCTTCATTCCAATATCAGTGATGATTCCTGGATTCTCTATTACATCAGCAAGACCATATTTCACTAACTCAGTATGACTCAATTTACCTGCAAATAAAAATGCAAATAGGAAAATTATTTTGACAGAACTTTGTTTGCAACAATACACTGTGTTCCATCCATAAGGTAATGTAGCAAGAATTACAAATATCTATACTCAAATTCAGAGAAGGGAAGCAGTGATCTTAACTATCTAGGGATAGCTAAACCCAAATATGTAATCTATATTAAGCAAAAACCTAAATCCATCCATTCATTTAATTATAGAGAGGAGTTAGAAGAACTGGAATTACAAATGTCTTCTCCTGCAGTGGAACAGTGACATAAGTGGCAGCTCTAAAAATAAATAGGTGGCTGGCTTCATATGACTTGAATGAAGCACTTGTTAGCCTTTACCATGTCAATGTTGGTGGTACTGCGTGATGTGAGGAATACTAGGCAGCAGGTGAAGTGTGCTGCAAGTACGTCAGCTTGTTACAAATTAACTACATTCAGCTTTTTTCTAGTTAGAATCTCCTTTCTATACACTTAACGGTTATTGGCCTAAGTTAGCTTAATCCATCTTAACATTCATAGTCAGAAGAAATGGATGTCACTAGGAATGATCAATTATTGAAAAAATACATTAATTGAGATTAACTTGCATCGTCACTTGACTGATTGTCTAAACCATCTTCCTTTACATCCCTAAAAAGGGCAGATAAAAACTGGTCCATACTGCAAACAGTAGACACATTTACCATGTTCAAACCTGCAACTGAATATCAGGGTTCAAATGAAAGTGTGTGTGAGAATCACAGTTAAGTCAATGACTACATGTATTTGACATTAATTAAATTGCCATTTAAACTGTGTCTTAGTTTCATTAAAACACACACTAAGTGTAACACATATTGCTTTTTTTCTTTAAAATCATTATGTTCAGTTATGCCATTTCATACTTACACTGCAATAAGAACTCATCAACATATCCCAGGTGCAAAGTCTCAAACTGGGGAAACTCAAGTTCAGCCATCTTCAGTGCCGAAAATACCCCATCTTTGGTTAATGAAGGCTGAATTCGAACTTCATGTAGCCTGCAGAACAATACAATAACTTGAAAATTCAAATTTTCAAAAATCCGTCCAAAAATCCTTTATTTGCAAAAATTCTTCCTTACCGGCGTGCAGCAGTAATGATGAGGTAGCCCAAGTCAACTTCAAGTGCATTCTTACAGGCACCAAATACAATAGTGTGCAAATTACGAAATCCCCCTAGGACATAAATATAAAACAAAATGACAAAAACATAAAAACGTTAAATCAGGTTTCTATGTTACTATGTAAGAAATATGAATGAAAACAATAACTGCCTGTATATCACCTTAAACAGATGACAGTCTAATTATTTCTTGACAAGTAGATTTATTTATTTATTTATTTTAATTTGATTCAGTGTGAGATACTTCACCAACAGTTGCATTTTTTTTCTAACCCTTTTTATTGAACTTTACAATTGTGAAGGGCACCGTATGGATTTTGTATAGAATTCCATCTATAACAATTCATGAAAGCTATAATTTATAACCAGACCACAGGTGAAATAACATTATGGTTAAGGCACATCAGTCTATATGACTGTGGGAACACTTTTTAGCTTGTGTGACCCCCGTTTAAAAGTACAACCCAGCAGTTAACTAGTTAGATAATAAGTCTGAAGGTATTGTAGACTTCTTAAAACAGTACAGCAATATCAGTGCGTCGCTTAGCCCCATGCAGCTGACAGAGACGAAACACAGACAGGTAAAGTAAAGTGGCATTTGGCAGATGCCCTTATCCAGAGCGACTTACAATCATTAGTTACAGGGTCAGTACCCCTGGAGCAACTAAGGGTCAAGTGTCTTGCTCAAGGACACAATGGTAGAAAATCTGCAACTTTGTGATCATCGGTTCACAGGCAAGTGTTTTACCCACTAGGCCAGGGGAGTCAACCTCCGGCACAGTTTGATGGTTTTCCTCCTCAAACGCATTCACTAAACCTGACAATTAACTGGCAAGGTGAACCAGGTGTTTCTGAGCAGGGAAATCACCAAAACGTGCTGGACTTTGGCCCTCCAGGACTGGAGTTTGACACCCCTGCACTAAGCTATGACCATCCCACAACATTGTAGTTAATCGGTTCAGCTGATTCCTATATATATACAACCATAAAAATAGTCAGTTTGTATAAATAATACTTAAAAAGAAACCTTATCTGTCCCCTGATCTGACACAACATTACAACACAATATACATTTTGCCACATCCTGAAAAAAACTGAAAAAAATTAAATAAATTACTTCAGCTCTCTGGAAAACACTATGTCTTATCTCAGCTTTTGTACCATCAAGCCAAGTGTCTACTAAGAAGAAGACATATTAAACAGACAGTGTCATATTGGCAGTTTGTTTCAGCATCCAGCGGCTTTGATAGTTCCTGGAAACTGAGCGTCTTGAACATGTGTACAAGGACACATGAAACATTGAGCAAGTGTTGCAAGTTTTATGATAACCAATCATGACCACTAAATATCAGGAACACTCCACAAGACCTGCCATTTTTGAGCAGCTCGCACAAGTCTTGCCATCACACTTTGCCTCCTGTTGAAGTCCTTAAGCTTGCCCATTGTCCTGCTTCCAATACATCAACTTGAAGAACTGATTGTTCACTTACTCCCCAAGATAATCCACCCCTTGACAGGTGCCACTATAACACAACAAAAAATGCTATTCACTTAATCGGAGACTGGTGTACCAACTTGACTGGAAATGATCCTGCTTTATTTTATCTGATAAAGTTTATACTTAACCCACTACAATAATTTGAACTGAATCAAAACAGAACAGTTCTTTGCTCTAATATATTTAAATATGTAATTCTTACTGAAATCTGATGAAGACTATGTGCATTATTTTCGCTGTGATGTGCAACAGTTTATGTGAAATACTATGCAATGTTCTTACCAAGTACCAAACATTATGTGCAATATCGCATGCTGTCCTCTATATGGCATCTTATGTGCAATATTACTACTTATATTCATATTATGGTTGTTTTCTTTCCACTGATTTTTATTTTTATTCAGATTTTATTTTATTTTTATTTGGATTTTTACTAGATTCTATATAGACTTATATTAGACTTATTTTATTTATTATAGTACTTTATCTTACATTTTTCTTGTCTCTCTGAGTCTGTGTGATGTGGCAGTCACCACATAAACAATTCCCTCCGGGATAAATAAAGTTTTCTGATTCTGATGGACTAATAGTACACATTAAAGTTATGATCAAGCCATCCTTACATTTCCACTTCTAATCTCCAAGATGTAGATGAGCACATTTTCACTTGGCCTGATGCCAAACTTGTACTGACAGCCAGTCTCAGAATGAGTTACAGATTATTAAATGTGTTCTGCAGTTTTCTAGAATGGTTAATTAACATGTGTTGGCAATACAGTTTACAAATGTCCCATGTTTTTGACCATTATTAAGTTCTTATGGCTATCTTGCAAAAGATGGTTTTGTATTGTTTTGCAAACTAGCAAAACATCTAAACAGGCAAAGATAAATGGAACAAAATGTGAATTAGGATGTCTCTAACCGATTCACTTTAGGGAAACTAACAATTCAAATATATTTCCTAAAATAACTCTCAACAGAAAAGTACAGTATCTTTTTTCTGTCAGTTCACAGAAAAATATTTACAAAATCTATACAATGACCTCCACAATTATTGGTCCCGCTTTTGGTAAAAAATGTTTATTATTTTTATTATTAGCAACTCTGGACATTCTCGTGAGCACAATGTAACAGAGGCATGATTCTCATTAAAATTGTTCATTTTTGCATTTTTGCATGACTGGCATGTATAGGAATGTTCAAACTGTAATTGATGTAATCCTGATTAACTTGGGTACAAAAATGAGGTGACACAAAAGGCAAATTCACTTAGTCATCAACACGGGAAAGACGAGGAAATGCAAACTGAACGAACGAGAAGGGAGTTGATCATCATAAGTCAGGGAATATATATGAAAATGCAGCTACTTCCCTGGAACTTGGAGTTCTACTGTTAGAGCAATAATTAAAAAGTGGACAACTGTAACTGTTACAAACTTGCCTGGAAGAGGATCCAAGGTTATTTTGCCCCACATACTGTGAGGAGGGTAGTAAGAGAGGTAAAAAAAAAAAATCCTCAAGGATCACTGCTGGTGAATTATTTTTAAAAAAAAAGCAAAATCTTGGGTTTGCCAAGTCTCCAAAACCACCAACAGATGTCACCTCCATGCCAACAGATTATTTGGAAGGTATGACTGGAAAATAAACCCTTTTCTGTCACTTAAAACACAATCATAAGCACCTGTGAAATGCTGCTACAACTTTTACTGGAACCATTAAATAAATCACACTCAGCTCACCTGCTCTGAATTTTCCAACCTTATGTTTTTGGAGAAGTTTGGCAAAGAGAAGTCATACAAAGTACTAAATGCAGGTATGCCAACAGTTGTGGCACATGTCTCATGTCCTTAAAAAAAGGATGTACATACTTCTGTTAAGTGCCTGGGTCCTTGCAAAATCATATAGCTCTACTCAAAATACTTTAGATATGAATTTTTAAAGTTTCACTTTTAACAGAACATTTGCAACACAAATTTGTACAGTGGATATAGAAAAGAATCCCCCCTTCAAAATACTGACATTCTGTTGCTTGGCAGTCTGAAATGATAAACACAAAATCTATTCCAGCTATATTTCTTCAATGCAACTTAAGAAGTGAAAAGTGTTGGGTACTACTTGGCCCCTCCCCAGGTCAGGCCATTCCTCCAAACTGGATGGAAAAGCAAGGAGGAAAGTGGCCAGAGAGGCCACCAAGAGGCCAATGGCAATTGAAGCAGTTACAGGAATAAATGGCAAAGAGTGGTCATTGTGTACATGTGACACTAATATCACAAGACCTCCACAATTGTGGCTCGTATGGAGGAGTAAGAAAAAAGTCACTCTTCAAGAAAGGCCACATTAAGCCTCAATTAAATCTCACTTTGAAGATTCTGAGGCCAAGTTTAAAAGGTGTTGTGGTCGGATGAGACCAAAATCAAACTATCTGGCCTTAAATCCAAAGAACACCAGACCTACAGTAAAGCACTGAGGTGGTACCATCATATTGTTGAGGTGTTTCTCTGCTGCAGGTACTGGGTCATTTGACCGGATGTAAGGAAAAATTGATGGGGCACTATCCCATTCAAATTCTTGGGTGGGTCACAATCAAATTTGATCGAGCATGAACAGATCTGTAAAGAAGAATGGGCAAATCCTGCACAGTCTAGATGTGCAAAGTTCGTAAGGAAGTTTCTCAACAGGCTGAAGGCCGTAATTACAGTAAAAGGTGGTTCCACAAAGTACTGACACAGGGGGTGATCCTTTTCTCTCCTGAACTATTACTGTCATATCTTCCACTTGGATGTTAGAAGTTGCTTTGAATAAACAAATTGTTTTTCATTTTGGTTTTTTTTATGTTTTCATTTCAAAGCAAAAAACGCACATATTTTGAAGGGGGTGATTCTTTTCTATATCACCTGTAAATAGTTTTAAAATATCACCACTAGTTTTAACTTTCCTGCAACCAAATTCTCTGTGCCGTATGAACATAGTTCTATCACATCTACCAATTATTTGGTTCGGTATAAGTGTGCCACTTCTTGCTAAATATAGTGTTGGAAACCTTACCTGACCGAGATATTTTCAAGATGTCTGAACCAGTTTTAGTAGGTACTGACAACAACATACCAGGAACACCCCACAAGCCCTGCTGTTTTGTAGAAGCTCTGACCCAGCTGTCTAGCAATCATAATTTGGCTCTATTCAAAATCACTTTTACACCTTTTCTTGCTTTCAATAAATCAAATTCAAGAACTGACTGTGTAATAGCAACTTAATATATCCCACCCCTTTAAAATCTCCATTGTAACAGGATAATAAAAATGATTCTCTTAAGTTGTCTCTTATTCTCTTAATTTGTTTTAGTGTCATGGCTGATACATGACTACTTTTTTCAATCTGTCAACCAGTCATAAATGATGCCAGTAATAATGTGCTATACTGCAGCTAAACTACAATTATATGAATAGAATTTATTGGAAATGGCAGTCACCTAAAAACCAAACACAGCTTCTAAGAGTGTGTTTGACATATGGTATATATTTCATTTTTATTACCACATTACCTTGATATTGCAAGTTAAGTAAATGGGCAAAGAGACGCAGTTTTAGTACGTGGTTGTTCTCACCTGACCTCCAGCTGTCCTCCACCACATGTTGTATTAGTCCACCCAAAAAAGGGACCCTCACTAGTTCTAACTGCTCCAAGTTCCGGGCAGAGGCCAAGCCTGTCACTAATGGCACATACTTCAAGGAATTGGTTGGACCAGCACAGTTCCTCATGACAAATGTACGTAGGCTCACACACAGGAAGTCTTTGAAGGGTTGAGGCTTTGTAAGACGCACCCACTTCATGTACAAGTGTTTGAGCATGGACAAACAAGGAATTTCTGGTACATTGACACCTAAAGAGTGAAAAATGTTAGACATATCAATCTAAAATCAACAATGCATTTAGTCAAAAATGTTTGTAATACTAAACAATACAATTTTTAACAGATAAATTGCAACAATTTTCAACCTACCAACAAGATGGAGGGTCTGAATTTTAGCTGCAGATGGAATACTGAGTTTGTTCTCTGGAGGAATAGGAAAGGCCCCATTGCGATTTCTGAACTTTCCAAGGATGTGGACTTGAGGCATGTAGTTCCAAATTGCTTCCACTAGTTCCAAATGAGATGTCTCTACACCCTTTGAAAAATACAAAATCTTAGAACTTGAGAAAACGATAAATGCGAAAGGACACATTAAAAAGGGACAAGAAATGCAAAGGACAAATTACATTTATCCACACAAGCAGGCTTTCTACTTACCTGCGCATCATTAGTTTTCATGTCCAACACTTACCAAAAGATTAGGGCATGTCTGAAGAGCTTCTAGAACACCAGGAATACTGAATGCCTCATATCCTCTGACCCTTCTGCGCTCCAAATATCGTGGGTGCAAGCCATACAACTGCTCCAAATCAGGCATTTTCTTCAGGAGGGTGAGGAAACTAGAATCTGTGAAACCTTTGTTAAAAGCACATATCAGAATGATTTGGACCATTAAAAAAAATATTCCTGAAAATCAAACACAGTTGTCCATGTTGAAGCTATATATGGTCTGTTCTAAAAATATTAAGTATACTCATTGCTCGAGGAGCAGTATCCTATGTGCTTATAAGACTGTTCCTTTATTTGTTCCTTTATTTTTATTATACAAATACAATGTGTAGTGAAAATTTCCCCTAAATCACACCTAAGCCTGTGCAAATAAAGAGCGATATAGCAGCAGATATAATAAAGACAATATAATTACAAATGTACTAAAAGTAAAATAAGATAAAAAATAAAAAATATTCTGTGTAGGACAGACATAATATTGTGCAAAATTGACATTTAATGTGTACTGTACATGTGCAATCATGATTATATGCATGATAAAGTGCAGGATGCCATATTTTGATGATTAGGGCACATAAACAGAATGGTATTGATATGTAATATGGAATATTCAATATATAATATGTAATATATACAATATATAATATGGAATATACAATTACAACATATACATGTATTTATACATACATATGCACATACACATATATTATGCTATATAATGTGCCTTTGCCAACCTGAAGGCATGTACTCCCACCACCGGCTGGCACATAGGTCCACCACTTTCACCACCCGCAAGTACAGAGTTACTGCTTCCTGTAACTTCCGTGACAGACACTCCATACACATAATGTCCTGCATAGGTAGATATCTAAAGGGAGAAGAACTTTTAGACTTTGTTTTACTAGGTATGTCCTTTTCCTACTGAAAACCAAACTTTCATCATACAAAATTACAGTGAAAATATTAAAATATTCCATGCTATTTAAAAATGAGAAACTGAGTTTCATTTTGAATGTTTCATGGTTACAGGATTCCCCCAATCGTCTAACAGTACTTAACGTTTGATCTGAAATATAATGATGATTGTAATTCTGGAACTTAATTACAGACAGGCCATTAACACTGAGGACTAATCCAACACAAGCAGTGCAGTAGGTACGTGGTACTAACCGGAATATATGGCAGAGCACCTCATGTGAAAGCTCATTCATGTAATCTTTGCACCCCTCCTCCAACAAAGAGTTGCAGGTCCTTGTTCCTCCTCCAGCACTTCTTATCTTAGTGGATTTCCGACAAGGACCCATCATGTCCAGGGTGCTGGGATATTTTCCTAAAATATGCAAAGTACCTACTCCGTTTTCCTAGGTTCCCTAGTATTTACACCAACATAAATGTTTGCATCATATGACAGAATGAGAGCAAGAGGCACAAACAACGCTACTAAAAAGGTCATAATGCAAAGATGAACTTTTTAAAAAATGTTAAAATAGATACATACAAGCTAGGAAAATGTTGATCTCTTTGATCTCATTGATCTCTTAACTAGGGATATCACAATTATAGATTTTGATGCCACGATTATAATCTGGGAAATAGTCATGGATTCACGATTATCACGATCATTTCACATGTATTAATTTCACAATATAGACAATCACATTCTTTAGAGGTTTTAACCATTTGTTTACTGCTATCTTTAAAAAAGACATAAAAACCATAAACAAATAATACAGTGCATAAACGGAATATAAACAAATGGATACTGCCTTTTGAAACATAAAAGATAATGTAAACAGTGATGCATCATGGTGAAAACAAAAATAAAGTCTATTTCATTAGATTTTAATTTAAGGTTACATATTGGCTAATTTCCCTATTTAAAAAAGGTATTCAAAGGCTGCAGGACTGGAGTGCTTGCTTCATTTCTATCAGTTTATATTAAAATGCAATAATGTGAGCATGTTCACATACACAATATTCATCATTCGCGGTTTCTAGCACAAATGCACCACTGGTGAATCTGTTGATAGCACTGTAATAATCTATGATTTTAAGAGCGCCAACAGAAACACAGTGTTAAGGAGCTTTTACGAATAATTAACCACGCTGTTTTAAATCACAGTTAATTGGGAAACCAGTTAATCGTGACATCCATACTTTTAATATAACCTATTAGTGAATGCATCACTATCAAAATGTCCAGCACAAAGTGACAATAAAAAGGTAATTCTATAAAATTGTTACTCAAGAAGAACTTTGCACTTAGATGCAGACTGTAAAGACAGTAAAAATCACTCCTGACAATAGCTGGAGTCTATAACAGGTATGTATTATGGGCATTTAGATCCAGTACTAGAGAGTTTGGTGTAGTTTGGTGATTGTGCTGTTTAAGGAGCCTAACGGACAAGCTCAAACTGCTGGGTTCACATAGAAAAAGAACCAAATTGTTAGGCTGCACAACATACCTGATGAATCAAGGTCTTCATGTGATCCAACAAAAGAGTAATTATTTTAATCTTTAACCATTAAAGGTCAAAGATTAAAATGTTTGCGAATCGGTGCATGAAGTTGCTGCAGCAAGAATAAGGAGAAGTGTTGGTTTTGTGACATCACAAAAACTATGATTTGAAAACGGGTTGTTTTTGTAGCTTATTTTCAACATATGGACAGTATGGATGGGGGAATACGTGTACAATTTGAAACAATATTTACAGATTTTAAGTCTTTTTACATTCAGAGTATAACATGGGCTCTATCATTTCACATGGGCTCTTTGACAGGCATCGCAAATGAAATATGCAGCAGTAAAACTGCAATTGTGATATTTTGTCCATTTCATGCAGCCTGAATATTTAGCTTTTACTTAAATGTGCAGCAACAGAAGTTAAATGTACAACAACTGAGGACACTCCAGCATGTACCTGTATATATCCAGTGTTCATACATATATATAGCTTATATATATCTCCACTATGTTCATAAATACATACATATATTCAATGTGTACATAAATATACTTATATAGCTACATACATACACATTTATATATTTGCATACACAGAACTGTCTATATTTATATTTTTAGACAATCTGGATAGTGTACTTTATAAACTGTTGTTGTATAGCTTTTATCCAAAAGACACTGGACATCAATTATCAAGTTAGTCTACTAGCTTATTTCTAGTTAATTACTCAACAAGGAAAAATGACAGCTGACATATCCAAACGTAGCTCTATATTCAATCCATTACTTAAATAAAAATAAATCAAATTCATTATTTTCAGTCAATATGGAGAATTTTCTTCCTCTGCTTGCTAACTTCAATTGTTTGGTTAGCAAAAAGCTAGTCAATTATAATATGTGGGTCGCTAAGCTAGGTAGTTGGTGTTCTCTGTAAGGTTTTACTTTTAATAAAGACTACTTTGTTACATTCCCAGGCCCAAAACGAAAACGTAAGTTAGTACCTTTTAGGACAACTGTAGAACTTGTAGAACCGTAAGAATCCAGTTTATCTTACTTATCTTCGGACAGATTCAGGGCTGCAGGCCCCTGCATCTCTGATCCACGGGATATGACGGAAATGCCAAAAACACAAACTGGCCTGTTTAACCGTAGAAGACTTAAGCTAGCTAACATTAATGAGATCTTTCTTACGATATCAACAATAACACAGGACCCCTGGAGTCTCCCAGAAGGTGGAAAAGACCACAGGCAAAAACAGCATTGTGACTATAGCAACACCTGACCTGAAAAAAGAAAACAATCAAATTTTGTCAAAATAAAAGCCCCATCTTCAAATTTCTACAATCTCTTTTTTAAAACTCAAACTATCATCTCCTGTAAAATCACAATATTTTATTGCTAATAGCAGTTCACAATATTTAAGATATTAACAATACAATAGAAACGCTTATTAAAAACATTTACATTTATTAAAAAATACCTCACTATACTGGCAGATCATTTTTGCTTCTTCCAAGCATATTTCTTGAAACAGTCAAAACTACCTGCTAATTTAGTGAGGTCATTTTACTCGAGCCATTGTTTTAAATAAAAAAAATATATTAATGTGAGGAATATTAGCTATTACTGGAGCTGGTGGCATAGTGGTTAGGGCATTGCCCCTAAGATCAGAAGGTTGTGGGTTTGAATCCCAGGACTGCTAGTGGCACCTCTGAGGTAAGCTTGAACAAGGTACTGTCCCTACACCCTGGGTGCTGTGTTCCTGGCTGCCCGCTGCTTCTCTGGGGTGAAAAACTTGTTTACACTGTGCACTGTGGTGTGTTCATGTATTACAGAATGCTTTCAAACTTCCCATAATTAGCTAATAATCACCAAGTGATTGTTTTAGTTCAAGAGAGGTCCTTTTTTCTTAGATGCCTTGAGATTTATATTTTTTTGTTTTTCCAAAGCAGACTGTTACATTTTTCAATTCAATTATTAGGGAGAATCTAAAAATATGACACTAAAATTGATGAAACCTTTATTATTAAAAATGTGCCATCTTCTAATAAATCTCATTGTGATGATGCGATATGATTGCACATGCCTCAGTCCTGTGGTAGATAAGACAATAAACGTTTGTCTTCATAATATCATGCTTTAGCTAAAGCTGGAAAGGCTGATACACTCACACACACACACACACACACACATGCTGTAATGGCTGTAAATAAATATTAAATTTACTTGTTGTTTACTTAGTGTAAACAACATAGGCTATTTTAATAGTATTGGGCATGCATACCACTCTCTTCTTTTTGCACTCTGTGTATCCCTGTTCTGCCAGCATTTATTTTGTCTTGGGTTATTTCTGTTTTTGTTGTTGCTTTGTGTTGCACCATTGTCCTGGACGAGTGTGGTTTCATTTCACTGTGTATTGTGTGTGTGGATGAAATGACAAACACTTGCTTGACTTGACTTGGCTTTGGTGGTCAAATCTCACTGACAAGAGTGGGGAGTGAACAAATAGTTAAAGTTGACTTTAAAATAAAAGTGTGAGAACACCTTTACAGATTGGTGTACATATATTAAAGTGGTTCCTTTTAGTCATATGTGAAATTATTTCTCTGTATTCAACCCATTCACCAAGTGAAGCAGTGGGCTGCTACTAATGGGGGGCACCCATGGAGCATGGGATGGTATCTTGCTCAGGGGTACCACTAGCACTAGCAGTCCTAGGATTCAATCCCACACTTCATGGATAGGTTGTGCAAATTCAGCAGTTGTGGCTGGGGGAATCAGACCCATCTTAAACGCTTCATATTTTTCTTGTGGTGTTCTTCATAGGATCACAGAGGTCTAAAACGATCAGTTCCTCATTTGTTAACAGCAAATTAAAGCATATGCCCTTTTGTTCAGTGAAAAAGAGAGAGAGCTTAGCTGTATTAGCCCATTTATATTAGCCATCTCTGACTGTGTAAATGCTGTATATAAAGTAAAGTGGCCCCTTATAGTCACGCATGAACACTCCACACCACAGTGTATCAACATGAAATACTTTCTCTGCACTTCAAAGACCCATTGCACTGCCCATTCACCACGTGAATCATATATATGCACTCATTGGTCCAGTGATAAGCTATAACACCCCAGCTGAGTTAACTGCCTTTAATGACTTTTGCCTACATTTCAAATAAACCTTTAGAAAAGGCAGTGTTGGAAGCCAGTGTGTAGAAGACTGGATATAATTTTCCAGAAAAACATGGGCAGAAAATTTTTACTTTAGTCCAACAAAAAAGGAGGTCTCTGGTGAATGTGTATTAGTGGCTAGGTTATTAGGGTTAGACCAGGGATGGGCAAACTACGGCCCGTTGGTCTTTTGAATCCGGCCCGCCGAAGATCGGTGTTTCGCAATAGGCGCAGTGATACATTGACAGGGGTTTATACGGTTTTTTGCTCTAGTACTCTAATGAGTACCTACATGAATCAATTGGTAGGCAACAAAATAAAAAAAATATCTGTCTCGGCCGTGGTTGGGGGGATGCGTGCAGAATTCTGTCTTGTCGGTGTCTCGGGCCGTGAAGTCGAGGCGGGACACGCAGTGTAAAGTTACTCAAACTAGGTACGCATTTGCGCTGTGATACTGAAAACTGCGGCGCATTTGCGTACCACGTACGCCAAATGCGTATTGGTGTACCACTTATGTCGATCCCTGTACATTGACTTAATTTTGCGGAGCCCGGGCTATTCTCTGTTATTACTCTGCTACTGGCTATGCTGAAAGAGACCCCTCAGCATGTGAAAAAATACAGGAAATCACTGGACGACCTGCATGGAGAATTATGCCGTCGGTTCTCTGATTTTGGAAAAAT
>JBBPCX010000032.1:20445093-20463256 GCA_037974365.1 Hydrocynus forskahlii | reverse complement strand
CCTTTTTAATGTTTATGTTTGATATGTATGCATGGTGTTGGCCCGGCCCGTCTGTCAAATTTTAAAAGTCAATGTGGCCCCTGAGCCAAAAAGTTTAGACTATGGATCCATAAACTGAGCAGGGGCAGAAAGATATTCCCTGTATTAGTCCATATTAAACTACTGTTGTTTATTTTTTACAGCTCTTGTATAATAAATAACAATTTGTTATGGAAACCTGAAATATTTTTAATTCAACAAGTTACCAAGATGCCTCACACCAAGAAATATTTGGTGCTGGCTCTGATTCTACAACCATACCACCATACTGAGCTGATCAGAAGGTAACATTAGACATGCTACATGAATTCCAAAAATGTTCTGAATTAATATAATTTTTTACATTTTTTTTAAATTTGTTTGTTTTTTAATCATACTTTCTAAACCAGTGATACATTGAGACAGCTTTAATGCATTATATAGTTTAAACATGGTGTAAAATCATGATGTATGGTTGTAAGGCAACAATCAAATATCAAATTGTGGAAGTGGGATTTCCATCTTACCAGCATAGTTCATATACAAAATTACATTTTAAACAAAACCAACACAATTTTGACTAGAGAGTTCAGTGGAGTTAGCAATATTGATTGAAAATATCAAGTACCCAGTAGAAGGATGGGGGAAACTAAGGGTGATGTCTGTAATCTGGCACGTTAATAGTAGAAATAAAAGAAGTCCTAACGAAGCTGTTACTTCACGTCTGTGTCATTATCTCGACATGCTAAACCAAAATGGAGATAAAGGTATAGGCTTTCTTGGTTAAAGTAAAAGTGCCTGAGGATCACAAATGTGCCATGTAGTGGCAGTTCTGTGTTGTTATGGTTAGCACTCTGGACTTTGCGTCCAATGATCTCAGTTCAATTTTTGGTGTTACTGGAGATACCCCCAATCCTGACTGCTAGGCCTGAACACCTCTCTCTTTAACTGGATTCTGGACCTCCTGATCTGGAAACCTCAGTCAGTCAGGACTGGGGGTATCTCCAATAACATCATGCTGAGCGCAGGTGTCTTTGATGTGTTGTCCAAGCTGAAACAGGAACAATGTTGTTGAATGCTGAACAGAAGTCAATGAACAGCCTTACCACATAAGAGTTCTTTTTGTCCAATGTGGGTGAGGGTCAAGTGAAAGGTGGTGGTGATGTCTTCATCTGTTGAGCGGTTGGGACTGCTGGGGGTCCAGTGAGAGGGACAGCTGTGATTTTACGTGCCTCATTATGAGTAGCTCAAAGTACTTCAGGATGACGGGTGTGAGTGCAACATGATGAGGCAGGACATGGGGATGATGGTGGTGTCTTTGAAGCATGTTTAAATGATGGTGGTGCTCAATGTTAATGAAAATGTCTGTGAGAACATCTGCCAGCTGGTCTATACATCCTCTGAACATACAACCTGGAATGTTGTGAGGCAGCCTTCGGTGGGTTTACTCTGAACATCATTTTCCTCACATCAGCCATAGTCAGACAGAGCACCTGGTTTTGGGTGGGGTGAGGTGGTCTTCCTTGCTGCCATGTCATTTTGTGTTTTAAACTGTGTAGAAGTGACTCAGAGATGTCCTGTAGTTGGTGTGATCCTGACATCTGCACAGCCCCAGTGTCGTTTTTGTGAGCATGTGCACACTTTGTTGCTCTGATGGCCCGGGACAGATTGGCCCTTGCTGTTCTCAGGGCTGCCTTATCACCTGATCTGAAGCTTATGGCCGGCGTGTGTGATGATGCTCTTGGAGACAGTAATGTCATAAATGCACTTGCTGATGTAGCCAGTCACCAAAGCCTTGTACTCCTCTAGGTGAACATGTCTTAGTCAGTGTGCTCAAAGTAGTCGAAAACCTGGGGGCCAGATTTTCGTCTGCTTCTGAACAGGCTTGGCATGTCTGATGAGCGGTCTGTATGCTGGGATCAGCATGACAGACACGTGATTGGAGTAGCTGAGGTGGGGGCAGGAGTCGATATGCGTCAGCATTGTTTGTGTAAACATGGTCTAGCATATTCAACCTCCCTAATTGAAAAATCCACTTAGTGATGGAATTTAGGGAGAACTGACTATCCGGCGGCAATTCTGCAGTTAGCTGATGGCTTTATAAAGTTCAGCCAGCACACTGTTGACCATGAGCATGGTGGTGAATTCCTGCAGTAAATAAAATGGTCTACATCTAACAGTTACAAACTTCAGCAGAGGTTGGGCAGTAACTAGAGACTAGCACAGCATTCACACACCAATCAGTGTTGTACACTCACAGCCCACCACCTCTCATCTTGCCACTCAGTTCCACATTACAGTCACTACGGTACGTTAGCATGTTGCTAATCTGTGTATGCTGGAGTCATATGGCGCAGTACTTCACGGGTACTGCGCCATGTGAAGGGCTACCAGTTTGATACACTAGAGCAGTTTACCTAACCTTGTCTAAACTTCATGTATAATAAACACGTTTTAAATGTTTTTTTTAGATTGTCATTTTCAAATCTATATAAATGCAAATGTGATTAAAGAAGAATAGCAACAGGATAAAATTAAATGTTAGACGCTGCTCACTGGTGAGTTAAATTTTTAGAATAGAGTGCAATTTTTAGAATAGTCCGTGGGCTACTCATGTAGTCCTTGGGGTCACCATGTTGGTGACCCCTGGTTAAGGGAGGTGAGCAGGATAGATGGGGTAGCTGCCTGGCTAGCTTTAGCTTTTAGCTCAGCATGGTCCCCCACTCAGTTGTCATTCCGTTTCCTTGTGCACCATTTGCGATGTTCCCCTTCCCCAGCCAGTAGCATCAGGCAAAGCCACAATCTGAGGGCCTGGTGCCTGCAGCAAGCTGAAGTCACAGAGCTTTTGCTCTGTCCTCGAGTTCCTTAGGTGGCAGTCATAGACATTTTTACCAGCTGTTCTGATACATGAAGTGAAGGTTCGGTGAGAAGTCGACTGAAAATAACTTATGCACCAAAGTGGTGGACCCAGAAAAACTGCTGCCACTTAGCATCCTTGAAGCAGACTCTGACGGTGCACTTAATCCGGCATTAAGGGAGGTGGCTGGGTTGGGTTTGGGTGTCTCAGCGTGTGTATGTTATCAACGGGATGGGGCAGCTGCTGGGGGTTTGGGTATTATTTTGAGCTGACTTTGAGATTTTGGAACTTACTTTTGGTAGGCCACACTCTCTCGCTAAGGGGTGTGTGTGTGTGTGTGAGAGAGAGAGAGAGAGAACATTTATCACTAAGACTTCTGTGTATTGAACTGTGTATCAATAACCCTGTGGAAAAGTATTTTTGGGTGTGCTGCCTCTCCCATTGCTGTTGCCTCCGGAGATCCTAAAGGGCGTATAGTCAAAGGATGTGTGGCGCAAAATCAGCAGATATTTTAAAAAATCCCTAAAGTAGCAGGAGAGGTATAGCCTAACTTCAGAAACAAATGCAGATCATCTGTGAATGTTTTTATGTTCATGTTTGAAGAATCTAAACGGGTTACATACAAAGCAATATTTACATGCAGTCTGTCACTTTGACTAATCTCATCTCAGCACACATAAGAATTCCTAAGCTTCGTATTTATAAATCTGTGATAAGACTGAAGTCATTCTCAGTTTAAAACACTTTTTAATCTCAGTATAGACTACACAAAACAGGGGTCGTCAACTACATTTGTCCAAGGGCCAGAGTTTTTCTCGGCTGACACCATGAGGGCCAGATGCTCTCCTAAAATAAAATACAATTAATATTGTATCTTAAGTAATGTATTATTTGTTATTAATTTTCCTTCTGAATTTCTGTTTTTAGCCTTTGTTAATGTTAACAGACTCATATTACCTGTACTGCAGCAAGCCACTAGGGCAGGGGTGTCAAACTCTGGTCCTGCAGTTTGATGGTTACCCTCCTCAAACACATTCACTAAACCTGACAATTAAAAGGTGAACCAGTTATTTCTGAGCAGGGAAATCAATCACCAAAACGTGCAGGACACCGGCCCTCCAGGGCTGGAGTTCAACACCCCTGCACTAGGGGATAATCAAAAACTCAAAACAGGCCCCGTGCCAGTGGAAAACAAGTTGGGGGGCAATTGAAATGCAGAGAGGGGGCGGAAATTTAACCCTTTAGGCGTCAAGGTTTTTCTTTTAAATACTGGTATACTCATCTAATTTGCATATTATGATGTCATAATGAGGTTTATACACCAACAGGCTCTCCAAAGCGTTTGATCCAGTCCTGATACACTTCCTCATTTCTCAAATAAACCCAGCCACCATTATCATCGCTATTTCCAGCCCTATTCAGATCCAGATCTCCTCAGCTGCCTCTGCTACATAGGCCTATCCCAGCTCTCTCAAACTAGAGCTGTAATACTCGGATCCTTTTTAGGATTCGGCTCCATCTGAGTCACTCACTGAACTGATCCGGGTCTGTGAATCACTTGAGTCACTTGAGTCAGTATTGCCAAATCGACCTAATACCCACGTTGTCCGAAAATTTAAACCAACTCCATGCAGTACTTTTCGAGTTATTTTGCACACAGACAGACAAAAAAAATCTTCCGTGGATATAGCCCAAATAAAACGGATGTGTGGATTATTGGGCTGTTATTTTTAATAGTTTTTTTCATCAGACATTGTGGTTGTGGGGTGTGCATATTTTGAACGTGAAATAAAGGCATTGTGGTCAAATGAAGGATTGGGCTTCATTCTTTCGGTTAATGAAGTCTAATCAGTGACGAGTGTATGAACAAGTCTGAAATTTATATTCAGCTGTATTTGAATCCCCCCGTTCGCTCATATGAGCGATTCAGC
This sequence comes from Hydrocynus forskahlii, assembly GCA_037974365.1. Classification (NCBI taxonomy): domain Eukaryota; kingdom Metazoa; phylum Chordata; class Actinopteri; order Characiformes; family Alestidae; genus Hydrocynus; species Hydrocynus forskahlii. Next base: position 20,458,450 of record JBBPCX010000032.1, on the reverse strand, counting down.
TGTATTTGACCGGTTGATTCACTCATTACTACCGTTCAGGGAGCGATATCCCACTCGTGTGAGTGATAAACCTGCTTGTTTGAGCGATTCAGATTCAGCATGTTTTCGGCCGTGGAGGAAGTTAACCGGCGGATTCACTGACTCGGACTATGTGATTCCGATTCGGTTAAAATTAACCGATGGATTCACTCGTGACTCGCCTAGGACCCGGATCTGACGGATTCACTTATGACTCGGCCAAGGACCGGACCCGCTCTCTGAGCGAATCCGATTCGCCTGCAGGGCTGTTTTCGGCTTTGACTGACACAAGACTCCACTTGGATGATTCAACTTTGCAGGAAGTTTGTAGGATTGTAGGTTTGTAAGATATACCTCATTTGTAAGTGTGGTGGTGCAAAGAAACTGTAAGAAATGCAATTTATGGTAGTAATTGATGTTTTAATGATTATAAGATGTATTTATGTGATTGAGGTTACAATTGAGACATGGTGTAGTTAGGACTCAAAGGATTCAGTTCAATGGAGATCTGAGATTCGTGACTCATGAGTCATTAGTGGATCCGGGTGATTCACCCGGGTGAGTCATGAATCACACAGTTCTATCTCACACACACTCATACACGGCCGCGTGTAGCACGGAGCCCCCACCTCTCTCACACCACGGCCGCATGTAGCGGAGACTCCACCCATTTGGAGAACTGGATGGGGAGAGCTAGTGCTACAACTACTTTCAGCCCCATTTCTCCCTCTCCTGCTGCCTCTACCTCGACCAACACTTCTCCTACAGACACTACGACCACGGTCACCACTGCCACACACATTCCCGTTGGGCCAAGTGTCAAAAAACACTTGTTTGTGCTTCGTGAACACTCTCGGCTTGCATGGCGGCAGCGACCGAGCGTCTTTTCCAAAAGGCAAATATTCCCTTTCAGAGTCAGAATGGTGAATAACATTCTCAAGGCACCACAGGACCGCCAGTTGACGATCACGGACATAAAAGTTCCGCTGATCCCATTTTCTGTAGTCACTTTAAGAACTTGATGCCATTTCTAGAGAAAAAGGATTGCAATACTCAGTCTTTCTGCATTCCTGCAAAACACCATCTTTACCATTCAAACTCGCGCCAGTTCCTTCCCTGTCTGTACTAGAAGACAGGAATGGGTAAAAACTCCTTTTTGACATGCACGCATCAAAATGCTTTCTCATGCTTGCGCACAAGTGTGAGCAAATGCATTCACACACAAGCATGCACAGGGCATGCTCAGTCATTCCTTCACTCATTAAACTCAATAGCTCTTTCCCTTAAAACTAAATATGATTAGTTTAATTGCTTTATTTGTGTTGACGTTAAGGTTTCATTTATTTTCACCAAGTTGTCTTTATTTTATTCTTATACCAGTTGATGCCAAAATCTAGGTAGATATTAAAGATTGTCGTGTTTATTATTTGATTATACTAATGAGACTAATATATTAATGATACTGATTTACTTAATGAGGGCAGACCCCACAATATATAAAGATTTGGATGTGATCCACTGAGAAACTTTAATATACGCTTCAGACAGTTTTTGAGTAGTCCTACATAGTGAATTATCAGCATGGATATCTTGTAGAATAGACAGACAATAAAATACTTGTAGCTATATCCTGAAGAAAAACCATTTTAAGAAACTCCTTATAAACTTATTTAGACATGAGTGAGAAGGACTTTACATTACTACATAACACATTTCAATATAACGTTTAAATGGAAAAGCAGGCTGATATTTGTGCACTAAATCATATCTAGCAGACAGATTATTTCTACAATGAAACAAAAAGACTAAGTCAGAGGCATACAAATTAAGTTCCATGAACTGGCAGCAACACAATGAACACAAATGTTCTTTATACCATACTGCAAAAACACAGTGTATGAGAACACAAATGCAACTTTTGCTCAAGATAGTTTACACTCCCTAAGCACTTTAGTCCCTTGAGCCTACAACTGTGTAGGCTTTACTGTTGTCCCTCCTTTTTCTCTCCAGCGTCTGTTCCGCTTGAGCTGCTGCTGTCTCTTTCTGACGCCATCTAGAAAAGACCACAATTACCAAGTAAAGGCTTTGTGTCTACTTATTTCATTATACTGTACTAGTGTCTAACGATATTATGCTGCTTTGCTCTGTAGCAGAGAAATGAATTCTCTAAAAATATAGTTACCTTCTTGTAAGCCATCTCAAAGAGCTTCAGAGATGCTTGCTGTAGACTTGTTGCAGCTTGTTTGATGCTCTCGCCAGTCTCCGTGTCCTTCCGTGACAATAGATCTCGTACTTTAGTGATTTCTTCACGTAGCTTGTTGCACTGGAGAAAGGGAATTAGAGAAAATTAATGTGCTTTGCGCAAAAAAAAGTGTATATTTAATACATTTAATATTTAAATATACACCCTGTTCACCTCTTCTGTGGGCAGCTGATCCTTGAACTCCTCCATTTTTGACTCTGTATCATGGACAATGCCCTCAGCCATATTCACAGCCTCCACACGGTCCTAGTAAAAATTAAATTAATTTAGAAATGCAAAATAGCTATTACTTCAATGTGAAATTCCCTCATCATGAGCAGAAGAAATAACATGCTGGATGGTCTAAACACTTGAAAAACGTGTTTAATGATAAAATATACCCTTTAAATTAACATTAGGTTGCAAATGTATATAGTTTAATCAGCGTCATGTATTCATAAGGTATTTAGTAAAGGTGCTTTCAATTTGAATTGAAGCAGGACTGGAATGTGGACCAACACTGGCTACTGGAAACCAGTTGAGAGTCTGACTCTGAATCCGTTTAACAGATTGACTCATCACTCGATCCCCCACTTCCAGCTGTACTGTGTCACCAAGGGAATTTTCTCCTGCAGCCCTGTGCTGCTTAATATTTAATATACTCCTGAATTATTTAATATACTCCTAATTTGTCTCTTACTCACACACACAGCCATAACATTAAAACCACCTGTCTAATATTTTGTAGGTCTCCCTCATGATTTGCCCCATCAACATAAGCGTTTCACAAACGTCTGAAGGTGTGCTGGATGCATTATCAGCAAATGATGAATATCACAAGTGTGAATATGCTCACATTATTGCACTTTAATATAAACTGAGAGCTGAAGCAAGCACTGCAAACAAAAGAGCACTCCAGTCCTGTAGCCTTTGGATAACGTTTTTTTTCTAAAATAGGGAAATTAGCTAATGTAAGCTTAAATTTAATTCTAAAGAAAGACTTTTTTTTAGACTTTTTTCTACTTTTGTTTTTTAAAGACAGTGGTAAATAAAAGGTAAAAACCTCTACAGAATGTGACTGTCTACATTGTGAAATTAATACATGCAAAATAATTGTGATAATCATGAAACCGTGATTATTTCCAAGATGATAATCGTACCATCAAAACCTATAATTGTGACATCCCTAATGTTTTGGTCCCAGATAATACAGCATATCTTCAGAACTCTTGTGGAGCTCGTGCCTCTACAGCTCAGAGCTGTTTTGGTGGTATGAGGGGAACAATATTATGCTTATTATTAACTAAAGAGTAAAAACAATAAGACAAAGTGACATACCTTTCTCCTTCGGTCCTCCTCAGCATACTTCTCTGCATTTTTGATCATGTTCTCAATGTCATCCTTACTGAGGCCACCAGAAGACTGAATGACAACTGCATATTAAAAAAAAAAAAAAATGAATATACTTGATCTACTTTTTGGCAGAACTCAAACTCAAACACTGGCAACAATTACCGCAAAACAAATTATTTTTTTGGAATATACCAATATTTATTCAACATATTATTTGTTAAATGCAAAGATCTTACTCTGCTGTTCACGTCCAGTGCCTTTGTCTTTGGCAGACACATGCACAATTCCATTGGCATCAATATCAAAGGTGACTTCAATCTGTGGAACACCACGAGGAGCTGGAGGGATGCCCACCTATGAACAGCCACAGATGAGCCATTAGTGGTGCCTGCCTAACAAACTATTCCATCAAATCACATACTACTTAATGTCTAATTACAAATAGAGGAGAGGAAAAAAAAAAAATTCGGTGAGCCCTTTAAAAATACATAAAGTGATAAAAATGAAAAAAATAATGAAACATTAAAAATAATCAAAATCAATATGGCTTAAAAGAGTTGGTATCCACAATCTTTTGACATTTCCCCCATATCACTCAGGTCTTTAAATCTACAAGTTTTAGCTTACCAAAGTGAACTGTCCAAGAAGTTTGTTATCTGCTGCCATCTCACGCTCACCCTGACAAACTTTAATTTCTACTTGAGTTTGTCCGTCAGCAGCTGTAGAGAACACCTGAAAATTAAATTAAGAGACAATGGAAAGCATGTTTCCATACTGATGAGATAAAGTTTGATGTTACTTGTGCAAAGACAAGATTAACATTACAATTGTGACATCTGGAATACTTCTATGTTCTTGGATAGGTAAGCATTTCACTTGTCAAAATAATGAATAAATGCAAAGTCCATTTTTTATAGGTTTATAATAGTTATCTTGACCCACCTGGCTTTTCTTAGTGGGAATAGTTGTATTCCGGTTGATGAGTTTGGTAAAGACACCTCCCAGAGTTTCAATGCCCAGAGAGAGGGGAGTAACATCCAGCAATAGCACATCTGTCACATCCCCAGCTAATACACCTCCCTGGATTGCTGCCCCAATAGCCACAGCTTCATCCGGGTTTACAGACTTGCTAGGAGCACGACCAAAAAGGTCCTGCACTGTCTGCTGAACCTAAAAATGAACATGCACAATTAACATTTTATTTTGTTTTATAAAATTACCACCTGTTTGCTGTACCACATAAGAAGTAGCAGATGGGTGTGGTATTACTATACATCTCTGCCAATTGGACTATGATCAACTTTGACCATATTCTTTCATTTTAACCTAAATTCATTAGCTGTGGAAATAACTACGTCTGGTCATAGCTGTGCTTGTTTTGACTGGGAAGTTGTTGAAATAAGTCAGTGTTTTGTTTGCAGTTTCAGTGTTTAAACATACTAATGAATTGTTTTATACAACCCATCACAGACAAAACACCAAAGATATTTTTCATATTAATGCATATGTACGCACGCAGTGGCCACCAGAATATCTTGCGAATCAAATTTGCATTCTTGTAGTCTACAGGTATGGTGAAAACTTTACACACGCAGACAGCCACAGCTATGGAAGTGCTCTTCAGAACAGTGAATACACTACAGCAGCTGACTAAAGGCAAGCCTAAAAAACTTAATTGGTCATTTTTCAGCCATGACTAACACAGATGACATGACTGCTTGGTGTGAAATGTGCTGCGAAAAAATATTTTATAATAGATACTTAAAAATCCTATAGAGAAGTTACCATGATGACCACGACTGCCACATTACTTCAGCAAAAATAATGTATTTGTGAATATGCTATGTTAGAGTATGTGAATTAGAGAGCTTCATCTTAGCCTTAGTGCATAAAGTTATGTTCATATCTGCATAAGAATTGCAAATATATTAAAAAATTGGATTCTGGCCTTATCACAGCTCTCAAACAGCCCTAGTAAAGATAGGACATGTCAAAGATTTTTTTTTTTACTGTCAAAGATTGACAAAAGCTGCCTATCAGTTTTGCTCAACCTTAATGCAGCTTTCAACACCACAGACCTCTCTGTTCTATTAGACAGACTAGAAATCCTGGTTTGAGTCACAGGAACAGCCTTATCCTGGTTTAGACCAACCTGGTAGCAGCTGATTGATCGCTACCAGTTTGTAAGTGAACTGGAAAACGTTACTACATATTGAAGTAAAATGGGAAGCCTGGTAATTTTCAGTCTTGATGTCTTGTCATTGGGTACAGTTACCCAAAACATGTGAGTAGCTTTCACAAGTGTATGTACCAGTTAACCCAGATTACAAACCTAAATTAGATAAGAATCAGGATATTATCAAAACTATGTTGGCTTCCATTCAAATTCTGTATTCAAATGATGGACAAAGATGAAAATACTTAAAATTATTTAGTCATCATTAATCAACCCTCTTAGAGAGTAGTGAAAAGATGCAAAATATCTTAACTAGTCCAGCAGTGGCTGAGATGTGCATTTTACAGAATCTGCTATGTTAACTACCCTGTGTTAGCTACCCTTTTAGAATAATAGAAGAAAAAAAATAAAAGCAATTTCAATACAGCATGTTCCTGTACCTGCAGTATTCGGTCTCCAAATAACCAGTACATGTGTCCTTACCTTAGGCATACGAGTCATTCCCCCAACCAGCAGCACTTCTCCAATGTCACTCTTGGAAACTTCAGCATCTTGCATGGCCTTCTGACAGGGAGCCACAGTCCTTCGGATTAGATCTGCCACAATGCCCTCAAACTGGGCTCGAGTAAGTTTCATGTTCAAGTGTTTGGGACCAGAGCTATCCATTGTTAGATAAGGCAAATTGATATCAGTCTGTGTGGCAAAACAAATTTAATCCTGTTAGAAAATTTGACCAAAGTCAACCACAATCAAGAAATTCAGAAGATCAAAGTCACTCTCAAAGTCATTATTTGAGAATAAAGAATGGTTAGAATAAAGTATTCACATTTAAATAATCACATTTAAACATCAGACTGTGAGAGCTAACCGTAGAAAATAACTGCTGTTCTCAAAAATTTGTGATCGGGCAATTATGTTAGTAAATATGGCAGCCATACTGCAGTTGTTAAAGCAAAGGTACATGCCCACCTAGGGACACAAATCTTCCACATCAGACATTTGGGGCTACATGCAAGTTTCATGTGGAAGGCTGAAGTGTAAATGCATGAAATAATCGAGAAAAAAAAAAAAAGAGACTGATGTGTAAATTAAATGATTAACATGCAGCATAAGAATGGTTTGCCAGTGCAGTTTTATCTAATCAATAGTGTTTACTTTATTTGCAAGATGCTGTACTCCCAAAAACAATTTAGTGAACCTGTAATCTCCAGTTCTGTACATGGTCAACCCTAATAGGACATTTCCTACATGGCCAAAAGTATGTGAATCCCCTTTCTAATTCTCACCGATACAAGGTGCATAACACTGATGGTAAAGCCATCCAATCTGCATAGACGAACTTTGGCAGACTTTTTTTTTGGCAAAGTAATACCAAGCACTAACCCACCTGCAGAGAAGAAGAAAGTTCACATTTGGCTTTCTCAGCTGCCTCTCTCACCCTTTGCAGTGCCATATTGTCTTTGGTCAGATCTACACCCGACTAAAAACAAACAAACAAAAACGGAGGAATTAGTTGTGCAAATCAAAGAAAAGGTATAGGCAGGTTAAACTCATCAAATGAACCATAATTTCCCCCGGATAAAATCACCATAAAATGTTGCAAGACAAAGCCAACATTATTTGGGAGGGAAAAAACCTATGAAATTGATTGATATAATTGTATTTGATATTCATTCATAAATACCTAATAATGCTAATCTAATTAAAATGCTTTAAAAGTCATTCTAAACACAGTTGTCTGCTGTATCATACTGCCACATCTAACAATGTTTACATATTACATACACAGAAAGACACAGGCTTAACTTAAGGCCTCCTAATAATAAATAATGAATACTGTTTAACTAATGAATGACATACAAACCTCTCTTTTGAACTCTTTCACTATATGCCGTAGCAAGTGCTGATCAAAATCTTCTCCACCTAAGAATGTATCACCATTGGTAGATTTCACCTCAAAAACTCCTTTCTGGATTTCCAGGACTGAGATATCAAAAGTACCACCACCCAGATCATAAACTGCAATACTACAAAACAAAAAAAGACAAACACATGAATTACAAAAGATTATCAACATAGTAGACACTCATTCTCCCCACAGATTTGAAATGAAATACCTGGCAAGTCAAAAGCTTACATTTTGTCTTGAGTCTTATCTAGTCCATATGCCAGAGCAGCTGCTGTAGGTTCATTGATGACTCTGAGCACATTCAGGCCTGAAATCTGACCAGCATCCTTCGTTGCCTGTAGGCAGTACAACAACTTGATTGAAAAACCCAAATAAAATACAGAAGCTGTTTATAAATACTATGATCATAGTCATAACTGTGTCAAACATATCCTCTGCCTCCTCTAATAAGCTCAGCATGCCTCATCTCCCAAAGCAATGTCACAGCTCAACTATTATGTTATATTAAGGGTTCCAAATTAAATCTCGCATTAATTTCTCTGATGTTATTTTCTTCACAATTAAGGCTTGCCCCTGGAGCTGAACCCAGAGTTTAGACTTGCTGACATAGAAAGTCAATGCACTACAATTTGTTAGGTTGAATGAGGATTCCTTGCTATGTATAGCTGTTAATTATATCTTCAGTTTTTGTTCAGGAAGACACACTACATATTTAAACTGCAATCACCTCACATCCTCCTGTGATGAGGAAGGTTTTCCCTAAGGATTCCATGGCCTATGTATAAACAGACACTTGTGGCCTGAGCCACAGTTTACTACTGCAGTGTATACTGTTGTGTGCTTTCTAGAAAGCATGTCCAACTTCTCAAATGTGCAAAAGATGACACTAAACACACTTAATGCACTTAATGCATGCTTCCCACAATATCACAGTAAATCCCAGTAAACGTTCCAACAGGCTGTTCTGGAATATCAGGTAATTGGAGGTAGTTGGACAGTGCCAGCCCCACAAATACAATACATTTCTACACGCTTGCAGTCATAACTGCTTGCACACTTTGATACATTACTATAAGTTACTGTGTACTGCTAGAAAACCACAAAATGCCAATGTGGGCTTTGAGACTTTCGCATGGTGTACCACTGACTGGCTAGATTGAAAACTTCATAATATAAAAATTATTCAACTTCAGATTAATTAAGTAATTGTACAGTCTTACCTGTCTCTGAGAGTCATTAAAATAGGCCGGTACAGTCACTACAGCATTCTTCACTGTATGGCCCAAATAGCTTTCTGAAACAGAGAATCCATTCAAATTATGGTTGTCATTTGTACCTTTGCTTAAAGCCGGAAATAAGTTACATGGGTGTATATTGAAGCTACCTGCAGTCTCTTTCATTTTCATCAGGACAAAGGCACCAATTTGGCTGGGGGAATACAGCTTGCCATGGGCTTCTATCCAAGCATCCCCATTGGACGCACGCACAATCTTGAATGGGACATTTTTCCTGCAAATAACAAACCACTAGAGAGCTACTGCAAAAGAACCTGTGACCATACAGGCAAAATATGTATAATTTGTATTAGTTTTATTATTAAAAACAAAACTCACAAATCCTTCTGAACTTCTGGGTCATCAAAGCGCCTACCAATTAGACGTTTGGTAGCATAAAGTGTGTTTTTCGGGTTTGTGACTGCTTGTCTTTTGGCTGGCATTCCCACCAGTCTCTCTCCATCAGCTGTAAAGGCTATAACAGATGGGGTTGTCCTTGCTCCCTCTGCATTTTCAAGGACCTGTTACCAGATTGTCCAAAGTATTAACATAACAGCAAAAGTCACTGACTTCTGTAAACAATCCTACCATTTTGAAACAGTGCAGCACAATATTCTAAGCAGGAGTTTTCTTATGTTGTGTTCTGTGATTTATAGATAGATCTTAACGGTCACTAAATCATGGTCATGCATAGTTTTGGGGTATTTCCTGGTTTTGATTTGTCCCATTTGTGTCCAGAATTCAAATGTACAGCACTATCAGTAACTTATAGCTAGGCAGTTAGATTGTGCTCCTGAAACTGAGGTCACACAAGTAGAACAGTCATACAAGACATACAACATGACTTCATCTGTAGTTTGGTTGTCAGAGGGCAGGCAAGTGTGAATTACAAAAGCTTGATCTCAGAAGAGCATGACAAGCAGTGTGTCCTCAAAACCAGCTCCCACTCTTATTGTAGCTGTTGGTAACATATTGCTAATCTGACTATGGCAGATTTATCTTCACATAAGACAAATTTAGTGATGTTCAACTAAAACCTGTCAGAAGAAAAAAAAACATGTAAAAAATCTCAATATTTTATTCTCCAACAGATCACAGTAAAATAATCACAAAAACAATAGCAAATAATCACTTAAAATATCAGGTATCATAAAAATGTACAAATCTAACTACAGGAAAAGCAGAAGGTTTCTTACTTTTGCTTGTTTCCCATCCATGACAGCCACACAGGAATTTGTGGTCCCCAGGTCAATGCCAATCACAGATCCTTTGATTGCTTCTGAACTGCAATACATACAGAACCATGCGGAAAAATTAAACGTAATTTAAAAGACAACCCACAGCCAAATCTTTGGGGTGGCTTTAAAACAACTGACTCACGCATATTCACGTCTGGCTGCTGTCCGAAGGGGATGTTCCATCAATCCATTCCAGCAAGCCTACAGAAAAGAATGCATTTACTAGCCCCTTTTCAACAATCATGTTTCATTTACCAATAAGCAACACCACATAGACAATTAACTTTTCATTTGCCACATCCACTGTACCTTTTTACTGCAGTCATGACTATGTCTGTGCTGCATGGACATGCTCATATCGCCATTTGAACCAAAACATCTACTGAAAGCCAGTAATCCTTTACTGATTTCTGTGACGTTAACAAAGTTTGTTAATATTCTATATGCAAATCCAGACCTGCACTCTTTCTAGTTCTAATAAGTTGTCAGGCCAAAAAGACTGGGGGAAAAACAAACAAAAACAAAACAAAACAAAAAACCCCCCAGAAAAAACACTAACAGATTCAAATCTAAACTGAGGAAAGATTTAGAAAATTAACTGCTAAAAACTGCAGTGATGGGCATTTCAGTTCTTTCTGATATTCAAATTTACATAATACATTTCAATTAATATTTGAAAATCTGAACCAGTTTCTCATAAAGGTGTATGCACCACCACCAATTTTATGTGTCGATGTGATTTCCAGGAACCCTCTTACTTTGAGCTTGATATCTCTCTACTACTGCATTAAAAATAAATCCAGAATCTCCAATACTGATGACATGACTGAGGTGATAGACAAATGCCAATTAGAAAATGCCTCACATTACCAACAAGGCATTACACCATGCAACCTTTAGAGGACACCGAATCTAACTACAAGTGTTACTGCGTGGTTGCTATGGTAATTGTGGCTGTTACAAGGTACCTGCTATGGTGTTGCAAGGTGGTTACTACGGTTTAACAGGTGAGGGTTAAATGTAATCAAAATCAGTGATCAAAAAGACGGGGGTACCAATACTTCTTGAACAAAGAGCACACAAGACGTGAAAGAGAAACAAGTCTGCTTGAGCAAAAAACCTCTTTCGTTAAACTCTCAAACTAATGCACTTTGGGCTCATTCTGGTCATGTGACTCCCCAAACACCATGTGGTCAGCGGCTAATTCCTCCTCTACCTGCAGCTTGCAGAGTGACATGACATCATAATGGCCACTGTACAATGAATGAAATTCTATGCAGATTATCAATTTTAAATTATCAATGCACAAGTCCTAAAAGTAGATAAAAATACATAATTCAAACAAATGCCGCAAAAGTATGTGGATCTTTCTTTTTAGCATTTGGCGTTTCCCTCTTGTGCTCGTTTCATCATTACTGTACACTGGCTTGAAGGCATTTTAGCCCATATCTCCATACAGAACAGCTTAATCTCCAGGATGTTTGGAGGTTTCCTCACAAGAACTGCTTGCTTCAGATCCTTCCACAACATTACTATTGGGTAAGGTTAGGACTTCTACAAATACACACCTCACATACACACGTGACTTCCAATAATAGTAAACATCTGAGCATTATGACATTATGCTGAACACACTACATATATCTTGTTCTACTTTAAGTATATTAAATTAATATTGCTGAAACTGAGCTCTGAAGTTCACTTCTTCCGCTCTCCGCGATGGTGTCCCAGACTGCATAGTACCACGCTAAACATAACCATCAGAAATTCATTCAGAATGTGCAGAAGTGTGTGGTATGGGACATAGTGTTTAAAAAAAAACAAAAAAAAACACACACCAAAAAACCCTGCCTAGGTCGGTCGGTCTCTGTCTCTTACACACACTGCATGGAGATTGTACCACAGCTAAAACAATCATTGGAAATCTAACAGTCTGGCAAATTAAACAAGAGATTCAACGTGCAAAATAATACTTATAATACTTATAACACTACCTTAATTATTGTTCTCCCTAGTAGCATTAGCGTTAGCATCTGAATGCCAATAACCTTAGCTCTCAGTGATTATAACTGAGCCAGGTAAATCCTCTAAAGTCTAAAACAGCTTGTCCATTTCTGGAATCTATGTATCAGAAGACACGCCAAATGAAGATTTAAACCTACCTTTTTAACTAGAGATGGTACACTCTGCGTGCAGTTAGAGGAGCTGGACAAGATCCTTGAAACTGTTCTTCCCACCTTCAACATTTTTGCTTTTCTGTCAACACCAAAGACTATTATAATATTATTAATGTGATTAACAGAAACTAAGTGAGAGTAATTGCTCCTCAAGGCCACTAATATAAATTCAATTCACTACACTTCACTGCAGTTCTCACTCTTCACCCTCTCCGGCTGCAGGCTTCCAGAACTCTCCACCACACCACATGGCTTTATGACACTCGGTGGAACTCGGACCCCGTCAGAGACGAGAACGGAGCCTGCCTGCATAAAATAACATCTTAAATAAAGTCATTGGTTTTTTATAGACAAATAGTCATAATTTCTATGGGATTATCTTTTTCTAAACCCGTTTTGTATTACAAGAAATCCAGGCTGGTAGCAATGGCAAACTATTTGACTCATTAAAACTTGTATTCGTCAGGCAGATCATCAGACCTCATATACATGTAATATGTAGAGGTCATTTGACAGAGAAACGCAGGAACTCAGAAAAAGGTCAAAGAACGAGTTCCTCCATCACTGTGATGCAATAAAGAGAAATGAGCTATGGGCGACCTATCTGTATGTCTGTCTGTGTCTGTCTATTCATCCATCTGTTTAAATATGTCTGTATATATCTGTCTGTTAGTCTATGTCTGTCTGTCTATCTATCTATCTATCTATCTATCTATCTATTTATCTATCTGTATATATAACTGTATGTCTGACTGTGTCTCTATTCATCCATTTGTTTATATTTATGCCTGTCTATATCTATCTGTTAGTCTGTCTGTTTATATATCTGTCTTTCTATCTATCCATCTATCTATCTGTCCATCTATCTATCTATCTATCTATCTATCTATCTATCTGTCTGTCTATCTATCTATCTATCTGTCTGTCTGTCTGTCTGTCTGTCTGTCTGTCTGTCTGTCTGTCTGTCTAT
>JBBPCX010000032.1:20412017-20444993 GCA_037974365.1 Hydrocynus forskahlii | reverse complement strand
AATCACTCTCACATAAAGAGATCTCACCAGCTCTATTCTTGACAGTTTCAGTCCCATTCAAAATGAGCCGTTTAAGGGCCACGCCCCACCTATCCCATACTTACGCTGCGCATTTACCACATGAGAAAACAGAGGCACTATCCTGTGTAGGGATTTGTGTTGTTATTTGCAGCCAACAACACAACACTTCATATGTGACTTGCCTTTGCCTGTAGCCATAGCGCTCAGCATCTTATGCACGTGCTTGTAAAACCAGCAGACAAAAATGGCGGATCTTCAACTAATCTAGTGGGTGGGGCTTGACAGATGAGGGGTGGTTCTATGCAAATTTGACACCAAAATCTTTCAGGTGACTCACAGAAAACGGATGGATGTTTTTTTCGTGCTTGGAGTGTTTATAGGAGCTGTAGAGACCCAAATGGAAATACAAAAGGATGCAATAAGTGAGTTTTGCATAATATGTCTCCTTGAAACTTTGTGGCAAAAGCTTAGGTAAGGCCCTTTTCCAGCCTGACTATGTCCCTTTGCACAAAGCAGGCCCATATGGTGTGACGAGTCAGGTGTGGAGGAACTCCAGTGATTTGCACAGAACCAGATTTTGAGCCAGAAATTCTCATCCAACATCAGTGCCTAGCCTCACAAAAGCTGTTTTAAGTGATTCGGGACGAATCTCCACAGACACAAAAAAACTTGTAAATAACATTACCAACATGAGTGGAGGCTATTATAGTGGCAAAGGTGTGGCAACTTTACATTTATGACTATTGCTTTAGAATGGGATGTTGTGTGTTGACGTACGTCTGCTTTTTAAAAGTAGGTATACATTTACGGCTCAGATTATGCCATGATGCTGTCGCAATATGGGCATGCAGTGCTTCACAAATCTTCTCTGCACTGAAATGGAATTACACCCCTGTAGAAAGATTTGGTGGGAAAGAAATCAATTACTCAACACCTGCATCTGTTTGAAAATGAAGAAATGGCACATTGTGAGCATGTGCTTGGGTCAAATGCAGCTTTGAGGAGTACACTACCTCGGTGACCTGCTGCATCAGCAAATGCATAGAGGATGTTACAGTTTCCTAAAGTGTCACCACAAGAGCCAAGAAAGCCCTGGTTTACAGCAATGGTCATTGCACAGCTAAAAGAGTGAGCTGTGCAAGTCAGGGGACAGAACTGCTCTCAGAACACCAGGGCCAAGCTCTCGCGCCCCATCAGAAAAGCTAAGCATGATTTATGTACACAAGATCCAGAGCCACTTCCATAATACCAAAGACACACACAGTTTATGGCAGGGCATTCAGGCTGTCACTCAATACAAGCCTGCACCAAGCATCAGTGGCAGGGATGCAACACTCCCTGAGGAACTGAAAGAGGTCTATGCATGATTTGATGCACTGAACAAAGAGCCTGTGAGGAACGCCACCCCTCTCACCACTGACCAAGTCATCTGTCTGCCTGCAGCTGATGTGAGGAGAACTTTAAGCAAGTATAACTTATGAAAAACTGTTGGACCAGACAACATCCCTGGTCATATGCTCAGAGAATTTGCTGATCAACTGGCTGGTGTCCTCACTGACAGATTCAGCCAGATGATCCTTCCAACATGCTTAAAGTCCACCACCATCATCCCAGTGACAAAGAAATCTACAGTACCTTGCCTGACCGACTACTGCCCCACTGCACCAACTCGTAACATCATGAAGTGCTTTGAGAGACCGGTCAGGGTACACTTTAAGAGCAGCCTCCCCCATTCACTGGATCCACTACAATTTGCTTTATCAGCTCAACAGGTCATCCAAAGATGCCATATCCTCTGTCCATCACCTATCCCTATGTGGACAAGAGACAGTTATGTTAAAATGCTATTCATAGACTTCAGTTCAGCATTCAACACCATCTTCACACAAAAGCTAACTGTTGAACTGAGTGAGCTGGGACTGAGTGAGCTGACACGTCTTTGTGTAACTGGATCCTGGACTTTCTGTCAGAGAGGCCTCAGTGTACTCAGAACAATGTTTCTAGTACCATTAGACTAGGTACATGAGCTCATCGGGGCTGCGTGTTCAGTCTGCTGCTGTTCACTCTGCTGTTCACATCATCAAGTTTACTGATAATACGACTGTGGTGTGGTTTATCAGTAACAATGACGAGTTAGCATACAGAGATGAGCTTCAGCAGCAGTCTCATGCAGTGAGAACAATCTGTCTCTGACTGTGGACAAAACTAAAGAAAACTGGACATGATCACATGATCACAACTGCAAATGATCACAGGAGGTAACTGGTGAGAAATGAGAAACACCTGAGTTCAACAACTGAGCTTCAGACTGAGTAAAAAGAAGGAACCCAATGTAATGACAGGCAGTCCAACATACCTGTCCCCACGTGAAGCAAATGAAAAGACCTAAAGAAAGAGAGAGATCAAGAGATCAACCTATGTTGTACTCTGGTGGCTGCAGGAGGTAACAGCTGCCCAGGACATAGTGGGTCATGACACCCGATGAAGCTTCACTATAGTAAAAAAAATCTGCAAGTGGCACTCCATGGGTCCATGCATACATAAGCCTAATGGGGCCCCATGACTCAAAATGTCACAAACAAACATAATTTAAACCTTTCTTACAGAGCGAACAGGGGTGATCAGAGTTCATCAAAAACCAAAATCTATCCTACCTTTTATGTCAAATTTGCTGACATAAGTCGAAACTGTAAAATGTTTCAGCTGTCGGTGTTGAGCTATTTGACGAGCACAGTTTATCTGTAGTTTACATATGTTTGTGATACAGTGGATTTGTACTACTTTCTAAAAGATTGCTTGTTTTGTTAATCTTGATTTTGATTGTTACAGGAGTGCATCATGCACAATTGTAACTATGTACAGTAATCTGTTCCTATTATACAGGTTTTTTTTTTACTCTTTTAGCACTCCCCTAGAGACCTTCATAGACCAAAATTGGCAGACTTAGAATTTGGTGTCTCATAAGTAAAGCCATGTGGTTGAAGCCATACTGATTTAAATGATTTATGGTCATTCTTGGAAGCAAGCTGACCTCCTTTTTTCAGAAAAGACTGAAAATATTAAGACAAAGTAATTATTATAATTGAATTTTGGAATCTGTTAAATGCTAACTCATACCCAGTTTGGCAAACTTTGTCAGAGTTTAATATCAAACAAATTTTTTAAAACATTTTGGAGCCAATCTGATAATGCATGATTGAGTTTTAGCCATCTAGTTTGATTAGCCATTGCATGAAAAGTTTTTTTTTGGTTGCTGCAACAGATACATTACAAAGTAACTATTTTGATACTGATTTACCTCCAAAGTCTCCAGATTGTTTCAAGATGAATTTCAAGGGAATTGGACAAAGATCCATAGACTGGAAATGCTTTGACCTTCGCTACAGCACCACTTTTGGCCAGTCGGGCTCATGTCAAGCAGCTGAGTGGTGGGAGGTACTACTACAGTGCCATGCAAAAGTATTCACCCCCCTTGGCATTCTCTCTAATTTGTTACCTTACAACGTGGAATTTAAATGGATTTTCATTTTGATTTTAAGTGATGGGACCTAGAAAACAAACAGATTACTGAAGTTAAAAGGGGAAAAAAACTTCTAAAAAATGTAAAACTGCATGCATATATTTTTACCACCTTTGCTTTGAAGCCCCAACCACTACCTTCAAAAGCCACATAATTAGTTAAATAAGATCCACCTGTGAGCAATCTAAGTGTCAAGTGATCTCAGTATATATACACTTGTTCTGAAAGCCCCAGAGTCAACACCGGTGTAACACCACTAAGTAAGGGCCACCGGCGAGCAAGTGACAGCATGAGGACCAAGGAACTCTCCACACAGGTCAGAGACAAAGTTGTGAGAAGTGCAGATCAGGGTTGGGTTTTTAAAAAAATATCACAAACCCTGAACATCCCAAGGAGCACCATTAAATCCATTGTTAGAAAATGGAAAGATTATGGCACCATAGCAAACCTGCCAAGAGAGCGTCGTCCACCAAAACTCACTGACTGGGAAAGGAGGGCATTAATCGGAGCAGCAACCAAGAGGCCAAAAATAATCCTGAAGGAGCCGGGCGGCTCTACTGCAGAGATGAGAGTATCTGTCCATAGGACTACTATAAGCCCCACACTGCACAGAGCTGGGCTTCATGAAAGAGTGGCCAAGGCAATAAGGCAGGCAGTTTGAAATTTGTCAGAAGGTCTATTGGAGACTCCCCAAACATGTAGAAGAAGGTGCTGTGGTCAGATGAGACTAAAATAGAACTTTTTGGCCATCAAAGACAACACTATGTCCAGGGACGGATTATGGGTTGTGTGGGCCCCTGGGCAAAACGTTCGCGAGGGCCCCCCCCCCCACCAGCACCACCACCACAACCACCACAATTCAAGGGCCCTTGGCAGCCAAACGCCCTCCCTCCATTAAGTACTTCCTATTTATGGTTGTATGATTGTGGTATCAGGACTTTGTGAAGTATTGCCGATTTCCGGATGTACTGAACGGTCCTTGTTACCCTTCTTGCCTTCTAATTTTTGACCCCTTTTTGTACTTGGACCTATGATTATTGCCTTGCCCCTGATACCCCTGGTTTTTGACTTGTGCCCTGTTGTCGGACCTTGCGGTTTGCCTTGCGTGTATGCTGAAGTTTGCCCCTCTCTAAACCTGCCTGCTTTCTGAATTGTGTTTTTGGATTACCACTGTCATGTCTGTTTGCCTAATGTAGAACTGTTTGTGTAAAACATGTATTTACTAATAAACATCAAAAATGGATCAGTACTTTCAATATTCTAATAGGTTTATTGCATTTTTGACAGTTGTGCTGATATTGGTAAAGAGAACTGTGTGAAGAGTTTTGAAAAAGTAAATACTAAATACTGAGTAATACCTGTAATAATAGTAAAGCACATTTCTGGAGCATTTGTATTGGTCTTGCAAAAAAGTTTAACAGAATGTAAAGGTTTCATTCCTGTATGTGTGTTTGTATAGTTCGTTATTGGAATTTCATTTCGTGTAATCTCAAACAATTCTTTGCAAAAATGGCATTTCATTACTGAACACTCTATAAAGTAAAATTAAACTTATATTAATTATAATTAAATGCGTTATCTATTGTGTAAAGAAATTCAAGTCAAGTCAATTATGTTCACGTTGTGATTTTCACAACAGAATCCGTATCTGAGCCATTTTGTGAGCAAGCCGAAAGCGACAGAAGCAAGGAAACACTCCCTAAAGTTAAAGGAAGATAACTTAGGAAGAACCAAGACTCGAAAGGGGAGCCGTCTGGTCAACACTGGATAGCAAGGAAGATTAAAAGAATAATACTACAGAGATGACTAACAATAAAAGGGAAGCGTATACAAAAATTACTGATGAGCAGCAAAGTCTACAGTTAGCATAAGTAGGATTAGTAGGATCAGAGTCTGTAGCAGCAGTTTCTGTTGGAATCTGTGTGATTAGTGGTTTGGTGCAAGTGTGGGCAGCACATGCATGGTGGTTGAACAAATTTGGAGGGGAGGAGCAATATTTAGCAATAGTAGGAGCAACAGTTTCTGTTGGAGTCTGGTCCAGTGGTAACAGCTTTGGCTGAGGGGGTGGGAGCCCACACAGGTGGTCCATTTAGGTTAAAGTTGTCTCGGGACCCCTATGATGATTGAGTGATTACCCGGATGGTTGAGTGATGACCCAGAAACTCTGATGATGGACAATCACATTGAATGCATTGGCAACAGATCCCTTCGGAGAAGTAAAATGGAAAAAAATCTTATCTGATGTTAATGTCACCTCTTTGTGTTTTGAATGACAAAATATTCTTGATGAAAGTGATGTGTTCGTAGACAATCGAATGATGTTTAGGAGTGTATGAAGTGGTTTATTGTATATTGGATGTGAGCTGAAATTTGTGAAAACCTTTGAAAATACACTTAATACTAGTTAATGTATGCAATCAATTGTAAAAACAAAAAATAGCTTACTCTGTTTTTTAGAAAAAGTTGAAGAGCCTTTTTATACATGGCAATTTTTATTAAAAGTGTTAGTTATCGCTTGAGTGTAGTTATGGCTCACCCATCTGTCTTTTTGATGTTTTCAACCTGCATCACTGTTTATTATTGTTTCATTGCATCTTTAAAATGTTAATAATTCAACAGGTCAATGATTAAATCATTTCAGCCACGAGTTGTCTGTGTTTCATTATAGTGACGCTATATTTGTGTATTTTTGACATGACAGCATAAGGCTAACTTGAAACTCAAGTCAAGTAAGTGTCATTTCAACCACACAGCAAACAGTGACATGAAACAACATTTCTCAGTGATATTAGTGCCACAAAAGTACAAAAACAGATTGTGCAACAGTCTGGCAGCTTTTCAACAATTCATTAATGATGTTCTCCGTGACATGCTGGGTCGATGGGTGTTTGCGTACCTGGATGTTATTCTTATCTACTCCAGAGCAGAAGAGGAACATACCCAGCATGTCCGTGCATGGTTAAAGAGGTAGCTGGCCCATCGACTGTTCTGTAAGTTGGAGAAATGCGCTTTCCACCAGCGCTCCACCAAATTTCTTGGGTTTGTTATATCCCCTCAGGGTATGGCCATGGACCCCCAGAAGCTGGATGATGTGCGAAACTGGCCTCTGCCCGCTTCGCTGAAACAGCTCCAGCGCTTTCTGGGGTTTGCACACTTCTATCGACGTTTCATTCAGGGCTTCAGTTCGGTCGCAGCACCTCTCTCCACTCTCAACAGACCCACCAAAGCATCATTTCATCTCACGCCCGAAGCCATCAACGCCTTCCACCACTTCTGTGAATTATTCACCACTGCGCTCATTCTTCTTCACCCGGCATATTCCTCTGCCATCGCGGGTCATCCTGGAGTCCTCCGAATCCCTTCCCTCCTCCAGCGAGCCTTCTGGTGGCCTCAGATGAAATCAGATGTAAAAGAGTATGTTCAGGCGTGTGCGGTGTGCGCCCGGGCCAAAACTGCGAACGCACCCAGCTCTGGAGACCCTCAGCCTCTTCCTGTGCCTCGCTGCCCGTGCTCGCACATCGCACTGGATTTCGTTACCGGCCTACCGGAGTCCAATGGAAAAGACACCATCCAGACCATTGTGGACAGATTTTCCAAGGCCGTGCACCTGGTGGCCGTGCACCGGGCTCCCCACTGCCAAAACCACGGCAGAACTAATTCTCGAGTACGTAGTCCGTTTGCATGGGTTCCCCAAGGACATTGTCTCGGACAGAGGGCCCCAGTTCACAGCCCGGTTCTGGAAGGCCTTCTGTCATAGACCGGCAGTCTATCGTCTGGATGCCATCCTCAGACTAACACCGATCCCTCAAGACTGCTGTTCGTCACCTCTGCCTTGGACAAGACAATTATATCACAAACTATTCAAAAGACATGCAATAAATTAAGCATCAGTGGTAGACACCTATAATACCTGTAATATAATGTCGTTGACTTAACAGAGGACAGTCAGTGAGTCGTGTCATCATTACAAATGAATACAAAAGTTTGAATCCTCAGTTAAATGTTACGTTTTGGGGGTTTTTTTTGTTATGAAAATAAATGAATACACACAGTAAATTTAAATGCGTCATTTTCTGCAAATTATACAGAGTAAATTAAATTAATTCGCTTAGCTTTACCAACTGAAACATGCAATCTAAAATATGTCCTAACTTTTGCAAAGGTTGCATTTCCACCAAACAGTTCACTTCAGCAAATAATGTGATCTGAACAGGGGCGCCCACACGACTGTATACATTTTATTTTAGATGCTCTTTGGATCGGTTTTGTTCA
Source organism: Hydrocynus forskahlii (assembly GCA_037974365.1). Classification (NCBI taxonomy): domain Eukaryota; kingdom Metazoa; phylum Chordata; class Actinopteri; order Characiformes; family Alestidae; genus Hydrocynus; species Hydrocynus forskahlii. The sequence continues at coordinate 20,437,180 of JBBPCX010000032.1, read as the reverse complement.
GTTAAGGTCTGCTTTCACAGTGAACATTTTCTGGGTTGTTGCAGCTGTCTTTTGAATGTAATTAATCAGAATCAGAATCAGAAAAGTTTATTGATCTCGGAGGAAATTGCTGCACACACACACACACACACACACACACACACACACACACACATACACACAAGAACAATATAAAAAATATAAAGTCTATACATCCAATAAAAATCTGCAATCTCCAATAAAAAACAAAAAAAAACTCAAAATGAAATACACAAATTCTGGTATTAATACATTAAATAAGAACCTGCAGAAAAAAAAACAAAAACTAAAAAAAACTCAATATGAAATACACTGATATATACACAAATTCTGGTATTAATACATTAAATAAGAACCGTACAGTGAAGTGTATTACTAACGACACCGATGGTGGTTAGAAGACTGGTATGAAACGCAAGCGCGCAGCCTGGAGCCCCTCCATGCCCGCCCCCCTCCCCGTTTTTCTTCAGAACTGCTCTAAACAAGAAACCAGTCACCGCATTCGGGATTTTTAGGGAACTGACAGTTTGGTGGGAGCCGGTATTAAAACAAAAAATAAGGGAAATAATCCAGAATGTCGTCGTTGTCTAGGGAGGAAGAAGTTGCGTGCTGTTGGAGGTCTCCGGTGCCGTGGGCTTGCGTGGAAGCGTGCGGTAGTGAGGATGGACTGTGATGAGAATTGCTTTTTTGCTCGCGCGGCGAATCGGAGCCGTTCTGGAACGCCTCGCGCCTCCGCTGCCGTGACCTCAGCTCTGGCCAGCGTGCTCATCTTCACCATCGTGGTGGACATCCTCGGAAACCTCCTGGTCATCCTCTCCGTGTTCAGGAACAAGAAGCTCAGGAATGCAGGTGATGCAAACATGCTCGTTCATATAAGAATAAAAGTAATTAAAATTTTAATGTGATCTAATGATGATACACATTACCATTCAGTCCCAAACCAGCCTAAACAGACTTAAGTGTAAAATGCAATGGCATTCACGTATTCCTGTAAAACAGACTCCTTTTTGTGTGTTAAGATTTTACCTTTTTGCTTAGGAAGGTTGACATTTATCCTCACAGCTAATAAATAATAAAGAAAACTAAAATAAACTATATCAGCATGAATTAAAACATGTAGTAGGAAAACCTGGTAGATATCATCAGAGCCAGTGTTCTTAATGCTGGCATGGGATTCTTGTATAAAGGCACATTAATGGTCATCAGTAACTTCATATATGCCCTGAGGACTTTCTGAGAGTTTATTGCCTTTAAAAATAAAGATGGTCTGTAATTGTGGATACAGTGCTGGATAAATATGTCACTCCTTCATTCTCACAGTATATAGCCTTATTTGTTTTGACAGTAGGTTTATGCACCATAAATAGCAAGCCTTCTGATATTTGTCCAATTAGTTTTATATTTCACGTAAAACAAATAGTGTTTCAAATAAAGTTGCAAACAAAACATTTTTTGCAGGTGAGGATAAACACCTTTTTAGCCAGTTTGGCACCTTACAATTCTATTTTACTGAAAATACCTTAAATCAATCGAAATCAGACATTGTGTGCATCAGAAACTGTGTGAATCAGGGCTTTATATTGAATGTGGTGCATCCAAATCCTTGCTGTACAGATAACTCTTGCTTTAGGCATAGGGAATGAATGAGTATTTTTGGATTAGCAACTAAACATCTAAGAGCAATAGACCCAACTGACCTTTTTATTCATTATATTCACATGAGCGCATTGGAGCTTTCATGCATTCGGGATTCGGCCATGCAGAACAGAAGCCAAATTTCCTCCTGATTCTTCACCCAAAAGGAAGGAATCTGCAAACTGTGTTAACTTATTGTAAGGTCAAGAGTAGTCTAATTGCCTGGCTGCGTGATGCAACATTTCAAGTCCCTTATTGTCAAAGGTCTGACAGGAAGGTTTTCATTTGAGCTTTCAGTGCGGAGATAAAATAAACAATGTAGAAGAGCAAAAGTCCAGATGCGGATGACATTTGGCCTCTTCTCTTGCGTCCTGGTTTCCTTGTCCAATGGGCCTTGGTTATGTTGCTCATCTGGACTATTTCTGTTCTGTTCTGTTCTCTACACTTCTTTTCTCTTTTCTCTCTTTCTATCTGTCTGACTATCTCCCCTTCCCTCTCCCACCAAAAAGATAGTCGTGAAGACATTTAAAAATGTGTGCTGCTATTTTTCTTTTCTTTTTGCCTTGGCACAAAGGGAGAGCTAGTAACCTGACTAACTTTATTACTTTATCTGATCATATCATTATTTATCTGATCATTATATTAGCCATCATTATCACTGGTCGTGAAAAGTGTATTATATTGTTCACTTTCTTATACATATTCTTTTATGGAGGTCCGCCAGGCGCGGTACCTCCCCGCGGCCACTTGTACTCTCTCTCTCCGTGACTGAGGAATGGGCCATGGAGGACTATATCAATGAGGGGCTGTGCCAGGGGACGATTTGGCCCCCTCTTCATCTCTGGCAGCTGCTGGGTTCTTCCTTTAAAAAAAAAGACTGGGGCCTCTGTCCTTGTGTCAACGTAATCGTATTAGGGTGAAGAATAGGCACCTACTTCCACTCATAAACACCGCCCTAGATGCCCTCTCTGGTGTCTCAATCTTCACGGAACTGGACATTTGGAGCGCCTGTAATCTGGCATGCATCAGGGGCCCTACCCAATACGCTGAAACAGCTCCAGTGCTTTCTGGGTTTTGCAAACTTCTATAGGAGGTTCACCCAGGACTTCAGTTCAGTTGTGGCACTTTGTACCACCCTTACCAAACCTTCAAAAGCTCCACTTCACTTTGACTCAGTTCTGGCAGGCCTTCTGCCATCTGATTGGTTTGTCCAGCAGCCTCTTCTCAGGATACCATCCTCAGACGAATGGTCAGATGGAGCGGGCCAATCAATAACGTATTCTGAGATGCTTTGCGTTGCTGAGATCAGTGCTCCTGGGCCCGCTCCCTCATTTGAGCGGAACTGTCCCACAGCCTTCAAGTCTCCTCCGCTACAGGTCTTAGCCCTTTTGTGATATGCTACGGTTTCCAACCTCTGATGTTCGAACATCAGGAGCGGGAGGTTGATGTACCATCGGCCCAACAGTTGGTCTGCAGGTGCTGGCGGCTTTGGAATACTGCTCGGGCTGCTATCCATCGAGCCAATGACCACTACATCAAGCAGGACCACCATCTGCACCCCCCAGGGCAATTTTTCCATGTTGGTGACAGGGTTTGGCTCTCCACTAAACATCTTCACCTGCACACCCCTTCCAAGAAACTCACTCCTTGGTTTTTTGGTCCCTATAAAGTAACTCATAGGATTAACCCTGTCACCTACCGGCTCCAGCTGCCTGCCACGCTCCGGGTCCACCCAGGGTTTCACGTCTCGCAAATAAAAACTGTCTCTCTTGGTTCCTGCCCCCTTTCTCCCGGATAGTGGGCGGTGGTGCAGTTTATACCGTTTGGCGCATCCTTGACTCGCGTTAGAGGCACCCAGTACCTCGTTGACTGGGAGGGCTAGGGTTCCGAGGAACAGTCTTGGGGGCCCGGACAGTTTGTTTTGGTTCCAGCTCTTATCTGTGACTACCGTCGTCAGGTTCCCTCTCCGCTGGGTCCTTCGGACAAAGGTCCTGGGGGGGGGGGGGGGGGGTACTGCCACGCAGAGAGGTCACGTGATACGCAAGGGCAATAGGAAAAGAGCATGTCACATGATATAAAAGGCCAGGTAAGCCAGGTAGTTACTGCTCAGTCATTGGGTCTACACCCTCAACTCCTCAGTCTTCTAGACCTTCGAACTGTGAGTACTCCGGTCCAGCCATACCTTTGCGTGTGTGTGTGAGAACGCGGATTTCGATGGGAATCTCTACTCTTCCAGAGAGCATTCTTATATCAAGGCTGCGTTATTCCGCATTTGGGTTCTTCCACCACGCTGCACTGGTGTAGCAACTACTCTCAAATTCGTGACCAAATCATTAATTCATACTTGTTTTTTTCTACTGAATAAGTATTCTTTACATTGATGGATTAAAACCTATTAAATGTTATCTTTTGAGTTAGCAAAAATCTTTCATACCAAGATGCCAAATTTGCAGTTCTAGTTTTTACTACATGCATTCATGCACAACTCAATAAACTACTATATAACTACTATATACTATATATATAAATGCAACAGAACTACAATAACAACTTATACTCCTTAAAATCATCTCATTCTTCCAGAACACTGAAAACCATTGGACCATGTTTGGACCATGCCTTCAATGTATGACTGAAAACTAAGGAGACACTGTTTGACTGTAAGAGAGACAGGGACTCTGAAAACTTGGGCTGGAATTATGAGGAGTAAGGAACAATGTCACACATACAGGTGATGTGACACGCAGGAGGAATAGTAAATGATCGTGTCACATGGTATAAAAGACCAGGTAAACAGGAGGTGGTTGCTCAGTCATTGAGTCTTCATCTTCAAACCAGTCGTCAGCTCCTCTTGGGACCATGAGTACTCACTGCCATACCTTTTGTGTGTGAGAGTATTGATTCCGGTGGGAATCTTTACTCTGTGTAGAGCACTCTACACGCTACACAGGTGAAACGGTAGTGTTCTTTTTTCCGTAAAAAACAAGGAGAGATGGGGTGGTCATCACAGGAAGCGTGAGGCGGAGATAGAAATGTATAGTGCATTAGTTTGGAAGGACATAATTTAGAATGCAAAGAACTTAAAAACATTAGCATTATAAGAATTTATTAATAAAACATAGAAAGAAAGATGAACAGATACATCTTTACTGTGTGGAATATACTACACTTATATATTATAACAAGTGATCAGAAATGCTGCAGTTTGTTTTTTAGAATTATTCCAAAGTACATCAAATAAAACTACAGTAACTTCAGTAGTGTAATGTAAAAAAAAACTGCCTTGGATATCCAGACATCCAGTAAAAGGTGGAAGGAACATGGAATTGACTGTAACTGTAAGAGACTGGTGAAATGTCACGTCTCATAATGTTACCAATATTCACATATTTTACCTCTTTAATCTCATTTGAATCACACAGATCTTGCTCCTCTACTTAGTGTCGCCCACCCAAGAAAGAAAAAGGATGAACTGTTGTCGGAAATGTCCGAAAAGTGTATCGATTATACTGGGTTATATTTTCAGTAATTTGCATTTTTATATGGGACCACACACCTTCTTCTGGACATTCTGTTTTCTCTTTCATCCACTTTCTTGTCTGTTCAGGTGCATAAACATTATTCCACAGATGGCGTTACTGGTTAGATGGTAATGCTGTAAAATCAAATAACTTTTCCCTTAAGTCTGCCTCTTAAATGGAGGAAATTTCTACCTACTGTCAAACACTGTGGTTCCAGCATCATGCTCTCCTGCAACAGGGACTGGGAGATTAGTCAAGATAGAGGGAAAGATGGATTACAGCAATCCTCGTGGAACACCTTTTCCAGAGTGCTCTGGATCTCAGGCTGGAGTGACAAACAAAAGTTTACACACCATCAGGCCCAATGACCTAAAGTATACCACCAAGCGAACAAAGGACTGGTTTCAGGAACACCACAGGAAACTCCTGGAGTGGGCCAGCCTGAGTCTGGACCTGAAACCAATAGAGTATTGTGTGTAGACTGATTATAGAAGATAGGAATGTAATCCATTTTAGGATGAGTCTTAAACTTTAAATAAGTGCAACCTAAAGGGGGTCTGAAAATTTTCTGTATATACTGTAGTTTTTTACTGGTATAAATTTTGTTTGTCATTACTGCAGTAATGAAAAAAATTGCTTTCAAGTAGAACATTGTGTTCTACCTTTTACTGAAAGAGTTTGCATTAAATGTGGCATAGAGGTGGAGGAGTTTTGCAGTTGGGGAATAGTGGTGTGCAATATGGCAAAAATCTAACATCATGATGCTAATGTTCGCAATGCACAAAATGTTATGATGTGTATTTTGTCTGACATCTGATACGTTGGAGTAAACAAACCAGAGATGTCACACGTAATACTACATTATTGTTGTAATGGAGCTGGCAAGGACAGATATGACACCAGCATGGACTCAGGCAGAATGGGCTCTACGGGAACCTCCTCAGAAGTGTAGCATTTGGTTAGCGGGCCTGCTTTTCCATTCTTAGACCCAGGGCAATACGTGATTTGGAAACTGATGCGATTAAAAACAATGACCATCATGCCTGATGTGAATTCAGCCGTTTTTTCTACCATATGAATTTGAGATTTCTGTGGTCAGTAAGCACCTGAAAGGGCTGCCAAGCCCTTTCCAGCCAATGTCGCCACTCCTCCAACACACTGATGGCGAGCAGAACCACTGCGTGTCCTTTAATCAGCAGGGTTTCAGCCAATTGGCCACAGCAGATATCTTGTTCTCGTCCAGCCACACACCCACCAGCCCCATAATATACTCAGAAAATGCAATCTCCAGCCAGTGGAAATCATAGTTTTCAGTCTTCACTCATAACTCATGAGCAGGCAGGTGAGGGCCTGTATCACATGTTCTGAGCGCATCCTGGAGTTAACCAAGACATCAAAGTATGCTATCACAAAGTGATTAGCATGTCATGGAACATGTCATTCATGAAAGCCTGGAAGATGGAGGGGTGTTTACCAACCCATCAGGCATCATGTGCCACGTGTAAATACCGTCTAAATACCGCCTTTCAGTCATCACCCGCCCAAATGTGCATGTTTCATGCACTCTGTAGGTCAGGCTTAGTAACTGTAGTTGCACTTCGGAGCTTTCCAGTAGCTGAGAGGATCAGAGGAACATGAGGAGAATACCTCACCATGACCGCGTTGAGCCCCGGGTAGTCGATGCAGAGGTGGAGTCCACCATCTTTCTTTTCCACACAAAAAAAGGCTTGCCGAGGTGGGAGACGTATGCCAATGAACTGCTGCCTGTGTGTCTTGGCTACATATTCCTCCATGGCTATGGTTTTCTGGCTCTGATAGTGGGTAACTATGCCAGCGAGGAGGCGTGGCTTCAGGCAGGAGCTCAATAGAACAGTCCCAGGGTCAGTGATGCGGGAGATGGGTCACCATCTCGCTAAATCCTTTGGCGTTGAATATTTGTGTGGAATGTATATGGGCAATATTTGTGTGGAATTTATACTAAATCAAAATAAACAGGGCTAAGTAGGATGTTTATGATAAAACATGCAGTTGTTCAGTGTTCTTTAGTACTGTCAGTATCACTGTATGCTCTGGACTGTCATGTCACACCGGGTTAAAATACTATTAGGTTTTTATAATCCATAGTTTAGTCATCATAGCAAACTAAATGAACAGTTAAAAAAGGTTAACTAAGTACTGAGAAATGTATTTACCTGACTGTAAAAAAACTGTAATAAGCTGTCATACCACCAGCTTTTGGGGCATTCTTCATAGCTGTGTGCAAAGTAGTATGAATCATACTTGAAAGTGAACTCAAGAAATGTTTAGGATGAGATTAGTTTTACAAGAATAAACTACTTATAAAGTACTACAATTCAGATGATTTTATTCAGTATAACAGCATGTTTGTTCTCTTCAGGCAGACTCAGGAACTGTTTGATAGTTTTCAGGAATGTGCACAGATGCTTGTAGTCAAAGAACAGCTAAATCAGACAGTTATGTCATGTCCTCTGAACTCAAAAGGACGCTCAGAGATCCCAAATTAACTGACCCCATCAGCTTGAGTCACTAATTAACAACATCCACAGGTTTTGTGTCTCATCATTCAAGAAGGAACATTCACAAAGTTGCCAGCATGTTTAATTTAGTCAGTGTTTTCAAGCACAAAATACAACAAGCAAAAAAGTCTCCTGGGCCTTACCAAGCCAGGCTGTCATTGTGTTTATAACAGCTATGCTTGGAATATTGAGACTAATGTCTGGGGAACAGTGAACTGCCGGTTCCAGCGAGAAAAACACTCATACTGAATGGATTACATAACTACCACTATGCTTTTTCTTGACCAATACAAACTAACACTGTGAATGCCTTGGAAGAGACTGATACTGGAGAAATAAGTCACATTCAGTTTAGTTTTTTACCTAGTAATTACTCTTTCCATGTAATGAGCTCAATCTAATGTGCAGTATGTCAGGGACAATATTAAACCCCTGAACACCCGCAGATTCACAGAGGCATGTTATTCTGCCAGTTGAGCAAATGCAATCTGACAGGTCTTCCTTCACTGGAAAAGCACAGATGAGTGGCAGCATGTTTTTTTATCAGCCAGTGGGGGAACATATTTCTATTGCTCAGTAGGCAAACTGAATTTCCCTGGAATTTAAAGTGACCTCTGGAATTATTTGGTACTCTTGTCAAACATTAGCAACAAAGGCTGCTGACAAAACATTTCAATGAGGCACAATAATTTAAAAAATGCATGAGCATTGCTCCATTCAAAATCATTCTGTTACAGAGACTCCACAGAGTGCACCCCAAAGTGTTTAGTGAACTCCAGGTGCTTATCTTTTGGGTTTAACAACAGCAGACGCTTCCTCAGTCACAGTGGCCTCTATGGCATTCAAATATTTAGTACAAAAGTGTAATTCTTGTTGACTTTCACACAACATTTTGGAATGATTGAGGGACATGTCTAATCACTGTCAGACCTTGCTACAACTAAGACATCAATAAGTAACTTACCTCACGGTTAGGCTGCTGGAGAAGCTACATAACCTTGGCTTTCTGAGGGGACCAGACCCTCAGACCACAATGTCACCTGGGCAGGTGTGCGAGGAAGCAGAATGTGGGCCAGGGTCCATGTTAGACTACAATCTAACACTAGATTGTCCCTGGACAATAAACTGGTCTATATCAGACTCCAGCAAACTAGCCAGTATGAACTCAGAGACTGCTGTGTTTTTGTTTTTACAACGACATGTTTCAGTGACAACGTTGGGACACTGGGATTCAGATGAGTGGCTCTGTCTGATGAGGAGGTGGTTTGTGTGTGCACATCGACACTGAATCGTATATGAAGGCTGTCATAGTCTCTAGTTACTGTTCGCCACTGCTGGAGTTTGTGACTATTGGATGTAGACCAAGTTTATTTACCACGCAGATTCAGCACCATGCTCATAGTCACAGTGTTCATTCCACCCAGCGCTAACTCAAATAACTTGCTGGCCAATCTCTACGGAGCCATCAGCAAACTCCAAAACTCGCACCCACTCTGGACTGTTTATTATTGAGATTTCAGCCCCGCAAATGTTCTCTCTAAATGCTATCAATATTTGGACTTTGCAGCTTGGCGGGCAAAATTGCTATGTTTACACAAACATCGCCCTGGGTCCCATGACCACCTTTGCGATTCAGATCTCTGTTATGCTGATCCCAGCTTCATCAGAAGGCCAAGACCTTTCCGAAGCAGACGAAAACCTGGCCCCCAGGTGCCTTCTCTGCTCATCAGGCCTATTTGAGCACACCAACTGGAACATATTTAGGAGGTTGCAACCTCTGGTCACTTTACCAACTCGGTGAGTCCACAACATCGGAGTCCACAACATCGGTGAGTGGCTACATCCGCAAGCGCAATGATGACATTACTATTTCCCAGATCATCACTGCATGCCCCGACCAGAACCCAAGACATTGCCTTCAGATTGGGCGACAAAGCTGCCCTGACTACAGAACCTGCCAACCTGGCCCGGGCCATCGGAGCAGCGCGCGCTCCCATGCTCAGAAAATTCACGGCCATTTTCTGCTCCACACATTTATTACACACTAATAAAAATCGTTCTTTGAACTACCAATTGAAAGGTTCTTTAGGGATACACCAACTGTTCTTCTATGGCTTTGACGGGGTGTACAAACTGGCATGTGATTATTTTATTAGAACAAAAGCAAAAAGTGAAAATAAGCACTGAATAAATAAAGTGAAACTAGAAACAAAGGGGAAAACATAACATGCAGTAGGGTAATGTTCACAAAAACACAACAAAAGCCAAGACTAAACAGGAGGACAGGACAAAGGTGGAGCCAGGGACGAGAACCAAAACAGAAAACACGTGGAGTGCGGCAGGGTGTGACACAAGGAGCATAAAAACAAATGCGGGGCATGGACAGAAATACAAACCAAAAGCGTGTGGGACAAGGAACACAAAGACAGGGCGTAACGGAAAAGCATAAAATATGACAGGAACTGAATGGAATGAGACAGAAGGAAAAGAAATCAGCCAGGACAAGACTCTTTTATGAATCTTTTATGGCACCTTTACTTTTAAGAGTGTACTTGTGCTGGGTCATTTGAAGCGAAACAACGACTGCAATGAAAAGAGTGAAAGAAGAATTTCAGTAGGAGTATTTAAACATAAAGATGAGGAAATGTGATTCTGTCAAAGAGTGGACAGATCTGTGGGCTCACAGATTGGACTTTCCAAAATGTGTTAAAGATAAAAACCAATGAGCAGCTTCATTATGTTTTGTGGATCCTCTGAGCACTCAAGACTGTTTGTTAGGTCTCTGATGTTTTTTTCACAAGAAATGGCTCTAAAGAACCCTTTATATGTCATCTTTACAGTGATGCTCGCTATTATAGTTTCTGTTTGTTTTAGAAGGTTAGGCCAAAATTGAAAAAAGAACACAAAGATGAAATTAAACGCAGTCAAGTGAACCTCACTTCTTTCAATGATCCCAGTGTTTTATTGTTCAGAGCTCTCAAGATTATTACCATTCAAATGCACTTTTTCTGTCTTTATGATTTAATGCAAATACACCGCAGCGGTCAGACTTTAGTTGTCTGTGTTTTGGCACATCAGTAGCCTACACATCATAGCCTACATGCAATTGCTGTCAACTGTGATAAAAATCCTTTCACAGGAATTAGGTCTGCTAAATAGAGACATGTTTGATTAGTTACCCAATTGATGATAATTGAACAAAGTTGGCTATGTTTTCGAATGCTTAGAAATCACTTAAGATGACTTCCTTCTCACATCTAAGGGGAAAAAAAGACAAAATGAGAAAAACCCATTAAATAATAAGAAGGACTGAAATGTATGGTTGTGAAAATCAAGAAGCGGAGGGTTCAATCACATACATGTGCAGCAGCAAAAATCAAATTGCCTGTGAAGTGTTAGAAGGGGAGGGCATGCAAAAAAAGTGTAGCTCCCTAGGGATCGCTTGTCAGTGCAGTTTATCATCATTAACAGCTGAACAGTTTCTATTAAGAATAAGAAATGATTTAGTTTTCCATCAAATTAGAGTACTGGAGTTCAGCTCTGCTTGATGTCCAACAAAGCAAAGTGTTACAGTACACTCTGACTGAGGTTCAGCCTTGGATACAGTGTAAAGTTAAACTCTCTGTGAAACTATAGGCAATCTAGAAGTTACTTTTACTATTGTTCTGTTTGCAGTCATGCTCACTGGGCTCGTGGAGTGCAGCAATTAGATTAAAATAGCTCTGTTCATAAGATTTTGGGATAAAATGGTACAAAATGATTTAGTGAAAGTATTAGAGCCAATATATCCTTCAGCAAAAGTTAAAATGTTATTAAACATATAAAAGAATATAGTAATAACAGATTGTTTAAACAAGTAACTTAAAAATATACTTGTTTGGCAGTGTGTGATGTAGTGGTGCAGAGAGAAAATTTTGTATAGCTGTTTGCTGTATAATTTTACACTGTTGTGAATTCAACAGCTTGTTAATGAGTAAACGGAACAGACGCATACAGACTCAACAGATTGACAAGTGTAAAAGGGAAAAATGTCTTTGATTTGTACCTAATGATATGAAGGTAAAAGTGAATATGTTAGAAGTAAAAGTGTGTAACTTTTGTCATACTTGAGGACAATACAAATCAACCCCAATAATGCTTCACTCTAGCAACCATAGTCAACTGCAAGGAAAGGCAGATACAATAGACATATTTCAAACTAATAAAAGATTATTTGTTGCCGTGGTCTTCAAAAGATAATAGATAATGCCTGGACAGAACTCTGCACCTGATAAATGAATCAGTTGTACAACACTGAAACAAATGCTGAGCACAAAGAAACAAGCTCTGTCTCTGCCTTGTCTAGAGTTCATATACAAAAGATGTCATAATTTACTCTCATAAACGAATTCAGGCAGATATTCTAACAGCAAGTGTCTTCAAATGCATGTCATTTTCAGGAAAGAGTACCGAGGTTTTCTATGACTGCTAAATTGGCACCTCAGGTGTTTATCTGTGTACTACCTGACTGAAGGAACAATGAGCTAGTAAAGATTGAAGTCTGCACATTTTGATTCATGTTTGGAAATTGCATATACAAATCTTCGTGCAATCCAAGCAGATGAGCTTGAGACTCACAAACTCCATGATTTTAATTTCATGTGGTAGTACAAACACATAAGATTCAAACAATAATTAAAAAGAAAGTCTTATAAGTAACATTCCCTAGCATATAGAAGGAACCTTGTTTTATTTTGTCATAGATAAATTGCAATAATCTCAGCTCTGTCTCTACAGGTAATATCTTTGTTGTTAGTCTGTCGGTGGCAGACTTGGTGGTGGCTGTTTACCCCTACCCCCTGGTTCTCATGGCAATCTTCCACAATGACTGGACCATGGGAGATTTCCACTGCCAAGTTAGTGGCTTCATCTTGGGCCTCAGCGTCATCGGGTCCATCTTCAACATCACTGCGATTGCCATCAACCGTTACTGCTACATCTGCCACAGCCTCCATTATGATCGTCTCTACAGCCTCAAGAACACGTGCTGCTACCTTTGTCTCACCTGGGTGCTCACAGTCATTGCTACTGTGCCCAACTTTTTTGTGGGCTCCCTGCAGTATGATCCACGAGTCTTCTCCTGTACTTTTTCCCAGACTGTTAGCTCCTATTATACGATATCAGTGGTGGTGGTCCATTTCCTTGTACCTCTCTTTGTGGTCTCCTTCTGCTACATGAGGATCTGGGTGTTAGTGATCCAGGTGAAGCATCGGGTCAAGCCAGGGCCCCGGGTTAAAGTAAAACCTAGCGACTTGAGGAATTTTTTGACAATGTTTATGGTTTTTGTGCTCTTTGCTGTGTGCTGGGCCCCTCTCAACTTCATCGGGTTGGCCGTAGCCATCAGCCCCATGAGAATGGCTCCCAGCATCCCAGAGTGGCTATTTGTCACAAGCTATTTTATGGCATATTTCAACAGTTGCCTGAATGCAATCATCTATGGGCTCTTGAACCAAAACTTCCGCAGGGAATATAAAACTATTCTCCTGTCACTGTGCACCCCCCGAAAGTTTCTCATGGAAACCTCCAGATGTGCCACAGAGGGAATAAAAAGTAAACCATCGCCTGCAGTAACAAATAATAATCTGGCAGAGGTTAATCTGTAAATCATAAATTACTATGTAAAAAAGCTTTACAAATATTGTGTGACTATTACAAAGCAGCCCGGTCCCACAAGTTTTTGTGAAGCCATCACGATATACAATCTATTCAAAAACGCGCTGCGATCACGCTTTAGGCCTTTTTTTTCATGCTAGGACAACGCTTCATTTTTTCATGCTAGGACAACGCTTTGCTACAAGAGTTTTTCATCGTCGATGCCTCAGGTTCATGCGAAATTGTCTTCTGTTGTAGCCTATGAATGAACGCTTGTAGGCAATGTGAAAATATACTACACATTTCCCAGTAAAAGTGTAATAATAATAAGTTGATTCCTTATCATTTTTGTTTGCAAAGCGGTTGAAACAGGTTGAAAGGCCGTGAGATGGGGAAAGTCCCCAACCCTAACAGTCACCATTTAGCGCAGATACTAGCGGTGTTACGCACTGTGCATTAAAATACATAGCGTAGTGAAGAGTTGTCTTAGCATGAAAAAATGAAGAGTTGTCCTAGCACGAAAAAAGGCCTAAAGCGTGATCGCAGCACATTTTCTAATAGATTTTATGTCGTGATGGCAGCACGAAAAGACATGAGATCAGGTTGTACAGAGAGTCCATATCGTGGAAAACCTGTGTTTTTAGCCTGTGTGTTATGTAGAATTTGCACCATTGATATCATGTTTCAAATTAGCTTAAGTTAAAGAAGTTAATGTAAAACATAAACACTGTAAAACTTTAGAAAACATTTACCATTCCATATGGACTAAATATGTGATTTTAGCTTCAAAAACAGCCCATTTTATTCACTATTATTGGTGCAATTGCATCAGCAATCACTCTACTGTTCTTCTTAAGGATTATTATCATTTTGTTTGACTGAAATTTGGCCCCAAGCCTTGTCTGAGCCAACACTAAAAATTATAACACTAAAACATTCTTAAATATCTGGTGTATTGCTCATGCATACACCAGATAAAGGATTATTTATTGCCATGGTCTTCAAAACATAATAGCACTTTGCAAAGTTTTATATAAACGAAAAATTGGAGATTTGAGTGCCTGGAAAGAACTCTGCACCTAATAAATGAATCAGTTGTACAACACTGAAACAAATACTGAGCACAGCTGATAAACCAGTTTCTGCTGCAAAGAAGCAAGTTCTGTCTCTGCTTTGTCTAGAGTTCATATACAAAAGATGCCATACTTTACTCTCATAAACTAATTCAGGTAGATGTACTAATAGTGAGCCAGTAAAGTGTCTTCAAATGCATGTAATTATTTAGGGTGACCAGACGTCCTGTTTTCCCCGGACATGTCCTCTTTTTGAGACCTGGAAATTGCGTCCGGGGTTTTAGAATTGTCCAGGATTTTAGAATTGTCCAGGGTTTTAGAATTGTCCAGGGTTTTAGAATTGTCCAGGGTTTTGAGCTGCCTAAACATTCGTCACATCATGGGCATCTCTCATAAACTAGTTACTGCCCTACACGCCTATTCACTTCCACTCAGGGGCGAACTGGCAATCTGTGTGTTCTGGAAAAGTCCAGAACAGCCATCCGGTGCACAGCCATCGGCCCGAGATGCACATACCACATATAAACCGCACACCCCCACATAAGACACAAACGATAATTAAAAAGAAAGTCTTATAAAAACATTCTTAAATATCTGGTTTATTGCTCATGCATACAGCTTTTTGATCAGTTGTTCAGGAGCAGAGTATTGATTGTTTAAACATTTTTTGGTCGCATCGCTGTAATGGATGGCGAGAGGGAGTGGAGGGACGAGTATTCTGACGTCATAGCTATGGCGAGCAGAAAGTGATAAATGATAAAGATGCTAAAGTTCAGGTTTATTAAAAAAAAAAGACGTGTGTCACTGTTTGTTGTGGTTTAATCAAATGTAATCAGCCAGTGAATGCTTGTTTTAGCACTGCTAGTTAAAGACCAAGATGTTTGCCAGCTCAGTTAGCTGATTTGTGGCTGTATCTGAACTGTTCAGGGTGAAAATGTATCAGAAGGACATTAAAGTGTGGTAGTGTGACAGGTTGACTTAGCTAGCGTTTCTCTGGGCTGTTTGTCTTCCTGCAAACCACCTAGCACCCTTGCTTTTTTTTGTCATAAAACCAATCCTTGGGTGCCTCTCTCTGTGCAAAAGTTTGGGTTCATGCAACTTCTTGGACAGTGTCCAAAATTGCTCATTTAATTGAACCTTAAAAATCAATGTGGATAAATCACTAGCTACACCTTAGTGACATCTACACTACCATATTAACCACCTAGCGAAACTGTAGCAACCACCTAGTAACAATTATAATTACCATAATTACACTTTACATTTTCTCACAGAAATGCAATCTAGTTATTATTAGTGTGATTGTGTCTAAAGTTTATTATTATTATTTGTATTATTATTATCTTACATTTTATTTTGATCATTGTTCTTTTTATAGCTGGAATTTGGCGCCTCATCTCCTCCTACAGATTGGCATGGTTCCAGTGTTAAAACTTCTGTTAATGTGTAATGTAGTGTACATGTATTCAGAGTATTTATCGGTTGATCAGAGTATTGATTATTTTAAAAATCATTTTTTGTGGTTGGGTCATCTCTGTAATGAAAGGGAAACAAGGTCAGATGGTCGAGTCATCTTAAAAAGTGTATCAGAGAGAGTCTGTGACATCATGGCTAAGACAGCTGGATGGGGACAAAATGCAGAGAGAGCTAAACACACAACACACTCATAAATAAACTTCGACACTAAAGCTCATGTTGGTTATAAAAATCACGTGTCACTGTTTGTTGTGGTTTAATTAAAAATACTCAGCCCATGAATATGGCTATGCATTTAGCTGTCCTTAACCATAAATGGCTTGGTAAGAACCAGCGAGTTAATGTGCCCTCGGCACTTCAGCAGTAAAACACAGTGCACTGAATCAAGAGACACAAAAGAAGTGCTCTGTGAGCAAACTATTTGAAACACTGGTTTTATAGCAACCATGCAATTACACTTTGCATTTTCTCACTGAAAAGCAATCTAGGTATCACACTACTGTGTTCTTAAGTTGTATTTTTGTTATTATTATACTATCTATGCCAAAAAATGCACCGTATCTTGTTGGAGCTCACACAAAATTTTGGCACCACTTCAATGTCAAAACGTCTGTTAATATCTCTGGTTGTGGGCTTGTATAAAACTTTGTGAATGGTTAATTAGGGGCTATGTATTGATCATTTAAAAGGGTCAAGGAACCTCTGTAATATATGGAGAAAGAGAGAAAATGGTCGAGAAACCGTTTAAATGTGTGTTGGAGAGAGAGTTTGTGATGTCACAGCTAAGGCTCTCAGGAAAGGACAAAAAACTGAAAAACCCAAACACAGAAACTAATGCAGAGAAACAAATGTAGAGAAAATAAAACAGCACGCTCATAAACAGACTTCAAGACACTAAAACTCAGGTCAGTTAGATATAAAAAGATGTGTATAACGGTTTGTTGTGGTTTAAATAATAAGAAATAATCAGCCTGTGAACGTTGCTATGTGTTGAGTAAGAGCTGGCAAATTCCCACAAACTAATTCCCCTACCCCTGGTGCAATGCTAATGTGCTGGTTTCTGAATCAGGTGATCTGGGTGTAAATCTCTTTTTTTTTTTTAACCTTTTTTTTCCATTATTTTTGTAAACACTGGTTTATTCCTGGTGGAAATGCATCTAGTTATTATTATTCTTTTTATAGCTGAAATTTGGTACTGCCAACATCAGTTAATATCAGGTGTATTACATGTGCACACAGTGTTTTGATTGGTTGATCAGGAGCTGAGTATTGATCATTTAAAATCAATAATTTTGCCCATAGACCTCCATTTATCGAACGCTGGCCATTGTGATCTAACAGTCACACTGTGGAAAGGCATTCTAGTTGTTTTGGTGATGTCATTAGAATCATTTTACACAAATCTTCCTGTTCATCTTACAGCAGTTTAACCCCGCCTACTCACACAGATATTATGAGTGTTTCAGTCCAGACTGTTTATTGATTGAGTCACAGTAACACCTCAGGGAAAGAATAATTAACTTTAAAATATTTTCTGGACCAAACCCTTTGTTAAAACCATATAAGCAGTTTACATATAAAAACATTACTTTTGAATATGTATTAATTTTTTACACTTGGCCTCCTTCAACTTTGAGAGCCTCAAACAGTCTCACAATATGTTGAGACTTCACTACCGTCACTATGTAACATTATGCATTTCTAATTGTATTTATTTGACATTCTATAATTTACTCATGAACTCTTGTGTGCTTCAAAAGCATATGTTTTTACTGTGTGTGCCTTCATTCAAGAGCTTGGATGCTTTTGGGAAACACAATTTTCAAAGGACATTTTATACACTATTAAAGTCACATTATGATTAAATCAATACAGTGTCTAAAGAAATGAAACAGTAGTTGCATTTTTACAGCATAACTAAGGTAAAGGTATGGTAAAGCTCATTCACCTCTCACATTGAGAGTTTAAACGAAAAGGCCGTACAAAAGGTTTTTGTAAAAAGAAGTACAAAAACCTTTAATGTTTCATTTTACTTTTATTTTTTTAAGATGATGTGTAGCTCATGATCTAATGTAAGTTCATCCTTCCCTGCAGGACATGATTTGAATATCTCTTCAGCTGCATATTCATCGTACGTCATGAAGAGCAACAAGGGCACAGGATGTTAAAACAATTACCATAATTTAGGTCAGGCAATAGAACATGTTTTGAATGCTCCATGCTTACTGCTGGACATTCGTATGAGTGTACAGCTCAACTTTTGCAACAGTAAATGATAAAACAGTGTATCACCCAGTGTTAGCACTGAAAACAGTATCACAAGTGAACATTGAATATGTAATCTTTTACTATTTAAATGCTGTCTCTGCAGCCTATTTTGTAATGAAAGGCATGTTTGTGATTATTTTTTCTTTTGTTTCAATTTCACGTAATGGTTCAAGTGGTGCACAGCTAATTTGAAGCTTATTGACTTGACAACAAATGCATGCGGACATGAAAACATACAAAGGAATGTTTACATCTGACAAGAAATATGACGGAAATATGATCCTGTAAACATACGCACTGTCGAGAAGTATCCAGACGCCTCTTCAAATTAGTAATTTCAACTACTTTAAGGCATACCAAATTGCTGGCACAGGTCTTCAACTGTACACATACAGCTTGTATAAACTTCACAGAAAAAGCACTGCCAGCAAAACTGGATGCTCTTAAACCACCACTCATGAGCCTAAAGTCACGCATCAAAAAGAGGGCAAGAACTCCCCCAGCAATAGCCTGTGGAGCAGTCAGACTGTGTACTCTGGAGTGATGGAGCACAACTAAATAGCTTTCAGATGAGTTGGAGTGGCTTTTATGATCCAGAACTAATCATCATATATCAGGATCTAACCTCAGTAATGCTCTTGTTGCTTAATCTGGGTTGAAAAAAGGCACAGCAAAACATAATTACATGCTACAGTGATGTGTAGAGTAAGTGGTTTAGGATAGGAGTCAGGTTTTACAGATTACCTTGGCAGTCATCATTTCTCAAAGGAGTACGTATTTCATGGCACTGAGTTCTCTAAATGTCTTATATGAGTCAGCTTAAGTATAGACACAGCTGTGGTTAATACATAATGAAACTTTAAGGTTATGGAGCCCTCCAGCAGCAGATTTGTTTATTTGATGGTGCTGGGGAAAAAAGTGTCTTCTTGGTTAAGGCTATAAAATGTGGCAGCTGGAAGTTGCACTTAATCCAAAAGAACAGATGTGGCCATATATGTGACCTTTTGTTTATTTTTGTTCTTGAAGGCAAATACGTATATATGTTCATAGTAACTCATGGAGGTTTTTTTTTTTTTTACTTTTGACTGTTTTTTTGACTAACCACCACCAAAATATGGTTAAGATCATAATTAACCAAAAATGCAATGTACAGCATACAAACTCCACAAACTGTGCTATCCATTTTCAGTGACCATTGTCATAAAAGGCATGTGGGTGTCATCTAGCCTTATCTAGCCATGAAAAATGTGGGTGTCATATAGCCTTATTAATGCTGCCATACTGTGTTAACATGTAATTATGACAGATATGGGAAATATATTGCATGCAGTTCCATCTGCTTCCTCAAAAAGCTCCTTTCTGAATCATGGATGTACATCTGAAAAGTGTAGCCCCACAAAAGAAGTGCTGTTTAATGTTTCAGTATGAACAGGGGAATAGATTGGAGACAGTCAGCTAGATTTTAGCTGGGGGAAGGTAAGACACATTGCTTAAACTGAGATGTAGTCTCATGACAGCTCAGCCGTGCCTGAGAGCATATCACTACTGCCCATATCTACTGCGACCACACTGATGAGTAAACTCCCCCTTTCTAGAGCAAAGAAGAGCAGCCTCATTATTTAGCATTTTTCGCAGATCTAACAGTGGCAATAAAAAATGCAATGCTCTTTTTTTTCCTGGCTGCTTTTCGGAAAAATAGGTTTCAACCTCTGTACGTAAAAATGTCCTGAGAATTTATTGCAGTTTTTGACAGGTTTAAATGGGTGCGGTTTTTGGTGGTGATTCTAAACATTTTATTCTTCTTAAATACTAAAATCTAGTTAGGTTGTTACGTGATTATCACAGTTCCAAAAATATTGTGCTATTCTCCAAATGAAGACCTGGACTGGTTGTTCCTTTCTTGTTGGCATGACTTAAGCTGGAAATTTCACTTTCTTGTGTCTCATATAAATATATATATCTCAATAAATCTGCTTGGAAATATGCTTGAATTCAGGCATCAGTCTCACAGTAGCAGTCTTACTGCAGGGCCAGGGAGAATGGAGTAATACATATGATAGTGGCCATGCAGTACAAGGTCATTTTCTTGTGAGTCATGGTCATGCAGTCTTCGATGCCAGTGTGTTGCCAGGGTCACTGGTCAGCCTCAGGCTTCCTCGTCTCCAAGCCATCAGTATCAGCACAAACAGCGTCACTGAAACATCTTTACAGCTGGGAGTACAAAAAATGACCTTAGTATATCATTCATTTTAATTGCTTTTGATTACAACTGGAACAACCATAAAACTGTTTCAACTCTCTGATTATTCTCTTAAATGGAATGTATTGTTCCAGAGCCTTCAACTGGAAAAGACTGGTCACTGGTTAAATCAAATTGGATGGATGGCTCTCGGAAAAGCCTTTGATTGGAAAAGCCCAGTGCCACTGCAACATGTTCATAACTTTAAGTGCAGTAAAGATTACGAAAACATAACATCATGAAAGGTTCCAAAGTACCATTGAATTAGCATTCTATCTTTACATAAAAGTATTTTTTTTAACCTTTAAAAACTTCTTGATCTCTGTTCAAACATGGCTCTCTAGAAGCAAAAAGTTTTTTCTACGCCACCACTCAGATAGCTTTTGTAGCACTTTTAGAGTGCATTATGGTTATGGTCTGTTTAAACCCTGCTGCTGATTATAACTGGAACACCCTTAAACTTTAAAGATAAAGGGTGTTAAATTGTTCTTAGCTTTGACATATGGTTTTGGAAAAACTATATATTAGTAAAAAACTTTGACACAGATGAGCATTTTATAAAGAAACAAATCACCGGTTCTTTTGTGACATTGCAAATAGATTTCTTTTTTGCATGTTTAACTTAGAGTGCATATGTAATGGTATAGCTGTCTTGTCATTTTGTATTAAGTGTGACTGAGATTTTACCGCACACGGATGCAGCAAATGAATGTCTTAAAGAATGGAAAATCAGCAGATGGACTTAAATAAACCATTTGATGAACGTTTTGGGTCATTTTAATTCTGGGCCAAAACACAAGAGGCTTCCTTTTCAGTCTTCAGGAGGCTGCTTTTATTTGTAAGAGCAAGAGCAATGCTGACATTTTGGTATTCAAGGACACAGTGAACTATTCTTCTGGCACAGAAGACTCCCAACTGCCTACAAGAGCACTAAATTTATGCATAGATTTTGCTAGATTATGTTTCATGTTGTGCATGCCCTGTGGGATTGTTTTATGAGGGCCTCCAACCCTTTTCCAGGTGAGCAGATTTTAACAGCGGTCTAGAAATATGAATCAAAGCATGAATTTCTCATCAGCTGTCAGAGAGCATCTATCAATCTCAAGGAAGGGTTTCATCATTCTTTGAAAGGCATGGAAAAACGGCCCACCTGTGAATTAATCAGAGTCACACGTGGTGCTCAGATTTGCCAAGATATTTCTCATCCAAAACTAACAGCCTCTCAGTTATGATGCAGTGAACCTGCGGTAAGCTGGACTGCTTTCAGAACACTTAGGCTAAGTTATGAGTAAAGGAACCCATTCACCACCCTTGGTAAATCTGTGCCATACTATGCAGTCAGTGGGGTCAAGTCAAGTCAAGTCAAGTTTATTTCTATAGCATATTTACAGCAGTTGTACCACTGCACCAAAGTGCTGTACAAGAATCATAATATACCAGTATTAAAAATACAATGTAAAACAAAAAAGCAATGAAAAACAAGCAACAAAACACTTTAAAAGTCTGGGAAGGCTACCAAGAACAGATGAGTTTTAAGCCTAGATTTAAATGCAGAGGTAGCTGGAGCAAATTTAATATCACGTGGTAATTGATTCCATAAACGAGGCGCAGCAATTGCAAAGGCTCTATCACCCTTCTGTATAAGCCGAGATTGAGGGATATGCAGGTGGTATATAAACTAGCTGTAGTTATGATGAGAACACACCAATAAAACAATTGTTTTATGGCTGCGCTAGTTTGTCTTGTTACTTTTATGAACGTGGGTGAATTGAGCTGATAATAAGATCATCAGTTACCGCTGGGAGAACGGCTATTTATAAGACATTGTGTACACTGGCTAAAAAATTAGAGCTTTAAGTTAGTTCTTTTATGTCTTCCATGCTGAACAAAATCGTCGAGAACATTATTTTAACTTCTATTCATCAACAATAACAGTGAGACAGCAGTTAATGATCTATTATTGGTTGTGGGGTGAGTAGAAGGCAACTTTCGGGGCTTGGTGTTAGTAGGCATTTATGAACAATATACAGACATGAAAGACACCCACACTTTTTAAAATCTCTCTCTCTCTCTCTGTCACATGCACACACACACAGAATGTCCTCTCTTTTTTTCCCCCCAAATATTCATTTAAAGATTCAGCAACATCATTTTTGAATGGGTATGTTCACAACTTATTGAAAACTACTTTGTTGGGTACTACTTTTATTAAATACTGTTTTCTTGGTATACACATTCATGGGAGCGTAAAGATGGGTGGTGTGCGCAACTGTATGTGGTGGGCCGTTCTACCCCAAAATGCCAGGGCCGTTTGTTTACATTACCTGTATCGTTCCAGTTAGCCCCACTGTCCTGTCAGTCTTTTGTTTAACTATACTTTGTATAGTAATGCTAAGTCCCTCATCCGATGGCTGCAGCAAGCCAAGACTTTATTTATGTTCAGTGATTGGGTGAGGTAGGTGACTGGGCCATTCTGGGGAGAAAGTCTACTCCACAGATGCAGCTGGTCTGCGAAGTTAGTGGGAATGAGCAGACTGACTGGCAGATAGGTCTAATCACGGTTATTCTGAGGGGAACAGAATGTGCGTCTCTCCTTGAAACAATGTGTGGGGGCTCGGACGAAAGCCACAAAGCAACCAAGGCGTGTGTGCTGAGTAGTGGGGGCCAAGGGGGCAGAGAGCAGCCCCACGGCTGAGTGCTTGGGACCCGCAGTCTGGGCTTCTTGATGCTGTAAAAAGCATGGCAGAGGGTAAAAAATCTTGTTTTTTTCTTTTTTGTTGTTTTTTAACCTATTCTGTCTGGCATCTTAGCAAGCATAATGTGAAGCTCGGTGCCATGATGCACCAGGCGCCTTTGCTTTGCCAAGTGGGGCTTTAAAAATATCGGCCCCTCTTGTTATCTGAACTTTTTATTTATTCATTCATTCATTCATTTGACTTATAATTGAGCCAGATCAGACCTAGGTAGATAAAATATAGAAAGAGATACAAGTGCAGACAAAGAGAAAAGGAAAGGAGCCAGCAGAGGGAGAGAGAACAGGGAAAGACGAAGGAGAGATCCAAATGAAAACTGCTGCAACTGTGTCTGCTAAATGCCGTAAATGTAAATGTGTCATCACTCCAAATGCTGCATCTGAAAAACAAGAACCAGCCACACAAACACAGAACAAAATACAAACCAACGGCAACACTGTAGCAGCACAGAAACAACATACACACCTACGGCAACACTGTAACAGCACACAGGAACCTGGGATTCTGGGTAGTTTTTTGTTCATGTATATGCCTATAGCTGTGTGCGTGTGTGTATGTGTGCGTATGCATGAGCGTACATGTGTGTGCTTGTGTGAGTGGATGTGTGTATGAATGTGTGCATATGTGTGTGCATGTGTGTCTCTGATTGTCATATGTATGCCTATGTATATAAGAGCGTGTATGTGTGTGCGAGTATGCACGTGTGTGTGTGTGTGTGTGTGTGTGAGTATATATAAGTATGTGCATGTGCATGTATAAATGTGTGCCTGTGCCTATATGTATGCATACGTGTGTGTGTGTGTGTGTGAGTGGACGTGTGTGTGTGTGTGTACACGTGTGTGCATGTGCCTAAGTGTATGTATATGTGTAAGTGTGAGTGAGCATGTAATGTCCGAGTTTGTCATGGAATGTTTTGCAGTGAGGGTGAGGGGCCACAACCACGCTGCCCCGGCGCCCAAGGGAGACGAGCAGCCCCGGAGGCCGCAAGACCCCACGGACCCATCAGTGGCCGGGGGAGAAAAAAAAACAAACAAACAAAAAAAACCCAACAACCATACACACATACCTTCCCTGCTAAGGGGGGCAACGGGTGCCAGGCCACAGAGACAACATCCAGAGGTACCGCCGTCTCCACTAGGGCAGTGCCCTCCCAGCCCGGAGTGGGGCTGGAGCCTCATCACTGTGTGGACCTGTCAATGTGCCAGACAAACACAGACATACACCCACTCTCACAGACAAGGTGGCCTGAGGCTGAGGTCCCCTACCCGCCAGCCCCCCAGGACGCGCCGGGCCCCCGAGGTGTCAGCCGGCATCTGCCAAGCCACCCCAGGTGGGGTGACGCACCAGGCAAAACGTGGACGCCCCCAGTGCAGACAAGACCCCGCCCACAGGGCGAGCCGCCCCCAGGTCCCGCTCCCCTGTCCTCACCAGCAGGCACCGGCCACCTGGCTGGGGCCAACACCTGCCAGCAGCCTGCCCGCAGCCACCAGGTAGCCCACCGAGGCCCCCCAGCCCCGCCATGTCAGAACCAACCCACAGCCACACCGCACCAGCAACTACAACCCCCCAGCCCCACGGGACCACCAGAGGTCCGCAGCCACCCAAGCCCCCCCACCGCCCAAGGCCACACAAGACAGTAATGTCTATGTTAATAGTTCAATCGCAGGGGACCAGAGAGAGTTCAAATTTGACAGTTGGTCACTGGAGGAGGCAGACAGTCTCTCCATACTAATATGATCCAACACCAGACACCTGTAGTGATTAATATTAAGAAGAATGTAAGAACTTATGAGATCCATCTTGAACATCCTTTGCCCTGTATATGTTCTATGAAGAGTTTTATACTGTATAAGTTGTAGATTGGTGTTTTTTGTCATTCTAAAAGTGTTTAAGCATGTTTGTGCCCAGATATTCTGATCTAGTTTAGCGGACAAATCTATTTCCCATTTTGAGGTTGAAAGTGAAATTGAACTGTCTGTGTTCGACAATGTTCTATATATTTTTGATAGTAA
>JBBPCX010000032.1:20386838-20411917 GCA_037974365.1 Hydrocynus forskahlii | reverse complement strand
ACTGTGATGGGTGCGTCCAGAGCCATAACCTGATCCTCCTGTAGTTTTGGAAGGTTTATATTATTCAGGAATTCTTCACTGTCAGCATCTGGTGGATCAATTTGTGACATGTACAAGTTTTCATAGAAATTTCTAAACGTGTTCCTCAGGGTCATGAGTAATATAACCCGATGATTTTTTTTTACAGAGGCAATCATTCCTTTTTCTTAATTCAGTTTTAATTGGTTGGCTAGGAATTTGCCACTTTTGCTGCTGTATTCAAAGTTCTCCAGTCCAAGTCTTTGCACCAAGAACTGTGTTTTTTATTGTTTTGATTTCCTTAATTCACTCAAGATGTGTTCCTGGGGTGAGACAGCATACTCAGTCTCTAAAGATTTAATTTTTTGCTCGAGTTCTGATATAATTTAATTTACTAATCTTTTCTTATGTGAGGAGTAAGAAATTATTTTACCCCGCATGACTACGTTCCCTGTCTCCCAAAGAACACATGGTGAGATTCCTGGTGTGTCATCACCGTCTAAAAACAGTGCCCATTCCTGTTTGAAATAGCTTATGAAAAAAAAAATCTTAGCTGTTGGTCCTGTTGGTCGTCCTTCGGCGCCCACCGTTCCTGCTGCCACGAGTGCTACCTGCAACTTCAGGGAGCTGTTTGTCACTGATGGTGCCCCCGCTGGTCTGGATTGTTCTGCGTTGTCAGTGATGCCCCCTACTGTTCCTGATGGAGCCACATCAATGCCAGCACAACCAGCTGCTCCTGAACGCTCCTTGTTGCAGTGGCACCCCCTGTTGTTCCAGAGGGACTTTCAATGCCACCGGCACCCACTGCTGTTCTGAAGGGTTTCATAAATAGGCCAGGGAAATTTTATAAATAGGCCAGGGTCGCCCACACTCACACCTGATTGTCAGTCAACTAGCTTGATCCTCCTGACCCTGATTATTCCCCAAAAAGGCACCTCCAACATTTCAGCTCGGTGGCCAAGAACTGACCCCAAAAGACGTGGGCCAGACTTTCTATCACTTTCCAGAGCACAGCACAGAGTGTCTGTACATGTTTTTCTCATTTATGCTACAAACCTATATGCAGTCACACAGTCATGAGCATGAGCCCCCCAAACATGTGACCACAGAGCAATGTTTAATGAGGAAATTTAAAATTTACTGTCCTGGAGAGCTTTGTCATTTAGTGAACGAGTGTTGATGAGGGCTAGAGTTGGATGAACCAGATGACCAGATCTAGAGTCAGCATAGTGTGTGTCCATGTTTAGGGTTCTCAGATGATCAATTTAAGATAGCAGAATACATCTTGTGATGCACTCAGACACATCATCAGTCATGTTTACCAGGGTCACTGGATATTTCAGATCTTAAATTGTCATACACCCTCACCCAGGCAACCCAGCTGGGACTAATCAGACCCCAGCTTGTGTCTGAATTGCACTTATTTCAAACACAGCCATCTGGAGGCCTCCTCTGCTGCCTCAGTAGCACTGTGCTTTTCCTGGGCACCTGGTATGCCCTGCAAAGGCTCTTGCCAGCAAACCCTCTACAGCTAACTTTAGTGGGCAGGCACCATGTCCTCCACCCTTGTCTGCGGCAATCTTCCACCAGGTCTGTGTACCCGCCACACTACCTGTCTGTTGGCTCCTCTATCCAGTCCTCCCAGGGATTGTCAGTGTAGTGTGAGAATGTGCTGCAGGATCCCTATCCCAGAACACAAAGACCGAGTCAACAGAGCAACACAAAGAACACAAGGCACTGCCATGCCCTTGCAGTAAAGATTTGACTGAGATGGAAGCACATCATATACTGATTGAATAAGGAACTTGACATGCCCGCCATAGGTCGGGCCAAGATATCTTACAGCCCAGAGCCTGATCTCAGTGCGTCCAAGCTCACTGCTGTCACATCCCCACTGCTCTGTCACATCCCCCTACACTCCTTCTCCAAACTTGCCCTTACTTCCTGCTGGGCCAACTAGGTCTAGCTCCTCCCCTGCCTAGGTCAGGGCATTTTGCTTGGTTACTGCCTAACCCAGATCTTTTTGATGTCACCTGGCCCACCAGTGTCCTGTGCCGAAGACGGGACTCACCTGCTCCACAGCAACCTGGGCATTCCACTTCCTGCCTGATTTTGCAACAATCCCAGCTTCAGATCAATTGTATCTGTACTACAGTACTTCCCTGGCGCATATGACAATGAAATATTCCTTGACACTACTGAATGGGAGTGTCAGTATGTTCTTGCATCCGTACAGCGTGATACTCATTAGACTTCAGGGGGAGCCCCAGCCACCTGTGGAGATAGTGGCTAATCTTCCACTCAAAGCCCTCAACTGTAGACAGTGGGATGTCATGCACTGATAAAGGCTGCAGGATTCGAATTGCAGAAGAATTGCACATTTGTAGATCCAGGCTTTGAACTTGCCTGGGAGGCCCGATTTGTCCACTGCCATCAGGTTCTTCCCCAGTTCTTGCCCTTCTGCTCTGAAGGCTTCATTGTCCTTCAGTGAGTTGCTGAATACCTTACCCAGGCTTTTCACAGGCTTCTCTGAAATGGCTGGACAAGCTGTAACATGTCCTTTGCTAGTAAATTTTTTGTCCCCCCCCCACACACACACACATTTAACATAAAATATTAGTTCACCCAGCGTTGTTGAATCTTGAAGCTTTCATGAAAGAATCCATTCCACCCCGTAAAAGGACCGAGACTTTGCATTGCAGGCAGCAACCCACACACACACCCACCCAAAACCCCGCCCCCACCCCAGACCCCACCCCATGCCCAAATCCACTATCACACTAAACCTTAATCATGTAGGACTTCCTGTTGTGGATCCAGTGTGGTCTTTTGTTTGGGTATAGGCCCTCAAGCCTTTTTATTTTGCCCTTTTGTCAATAAAGAAAGTCTATATCTATGGAAACCTGCATCTGCACCGCCTTCC
Organism: Hydrocynus forskahlii; assembly: GCA_037974365.1. Taxonomy (NCBI): domain Eukaryota; kingdom Metazoa; phylum Chordata; class Actinopteri; order Characiformes; family Alestidae; genus Hydrocynus; species Hydrocynus forskahlii. Next base: position 20,408,976 of record JBBPCX010000032.1, on the reverse strand, counting down.
CTTGGCACCACGATGTGACAGAATTACATAAAATGTAGTCCACAGTAAAATTAAGTGAAAACAAAAGGTCAAAGTTAAAACAATAATATTAATAAAATATACAAATAAGTCTTGCATTGCTATTGTACTATGTCTCTCGTTATTTACCCATAACGATTCTGTGCTTTTGATTTGAGTAGTCAGTTCTTTCTTAAGTGCTTCTGCTTGGAAAAACGTTTGGGAGAACCCGCTGAGCAGAAAGCCAGTGAATGCAGGAATAACTGGAGCAGAAAGTGACACTCTTTTGCTTTTGCTCACTGTCAGGAGAGATTCACCAAGCAGAAACACACAGGCCTCACTGATCCCTTTTTTAGCCACACCAGCAGAATACCTTTGTATGATGCCTATCCAGTAATTAGACCGAAAACACAAATCAGATAGCTTGAGATGTTCTTAATACATATTTCACCAGCTCAAGGAAGCGCATTCTGGATGCTGCAAGAAGTTATTCACATTAAAATGTAAAGAATTTGCCATAGAATGTTAAGATCAAAGCAGACTCATGGCCAACATTGTGCTTTCCTTCATGTTTTTTTAAAGTTAAGGATTTGAAAGACCTGGTGGTTCCTAAATCTGCAGCAATTCTGCTTCACTTGTGTATATGTTCAGAATGTAACAGCAGTGACAGCAGGTTATCTAATAATAATCTTAAGCCTGATCATTCTATGGTCCACAAAAATACCAGGCAAAGCATTAGTGTGTTGTTCTTTTAAAAGTGGACAATCTATGTCACCAAATTTAACCAAGTTAAAGGAACAGGGTTGATGTGTTTAGCTTGACAATCCCATTCATGATAAGGAAAAGAAGAAAAATAGACATTAATATATTGCTGATAACTTCATCTGATGAAAGAATGCTATTTTAATTATATGACTGTGGGAATGTTATAAAAAAGAAAAACAGACACACTTTCAGCAACAGGGCTGAAGTAAAGTGTGGGAATTCAAATAAATGTTTTTCACAGTACTACAAAATAACTTATTTATACAAATATAATGAATACATATTATAGCATTTCCTGCAGAAGTTGCCTTGGGGACAACTCTATGATCAATTAATGATTCAAATTTTTATCAGTTAAAATGACTGTCAAAGTACACAATATGGACAAAAGTATTGGGACAACTGACCACAGAGTTGGGGCCCCACTTTGAAGCTATCCATTCTTGGAACAAGATTTTGGAGTGTTTCTGTGGGAAATTTGAGCCCATTCATTCCATAGAGCAGGACAAGAAAGCCTGGTTCGCAAGCTGGTTACTTCAGCCTTCCCCAAACTGTGTCCACGAAGTTGGAAGCATGGCGTTGTCCAAAATGTCTTTGTATACTGAAGCATTAAGATTGTTCTTTACTGGACTTAAGAGGCCTAGACCCAAACCGTTGGAAAATAGGCGTGTCCCAATACCTTTGTCCATATTACGGAAGACATTAGTGCCGCTCCTCCTTCCGTTAGATGGCACTGCAGCGGACGACGTCGGGAAGAGAGTAGATCTCATGTGACTCTCACTAGATACGCTAAAACACCACAACACATCTATAAAAACCTTGTTCAGGTGGCTTTAAAAGAAAATGGAGGGATTTGCCAAAACGTCTGTGAACCCAGCATCAGAAGTGATCGCAGATTTCAGAGGGTGAGTGATTCTGTTTTTTGTTAGTTAGCTAGCAGCCCTGTGTGAATGTCAAAACCAGCTGATTTGCCATTCATTGTTGCTAGAGACTGTATTTCTGTCTATTTCTGATTAAATAAATACGTTTGGTGTAAAATGTCACTCATTAGTATGTAAGCCATATTTCTTCTTGTTGACTTGCTAATAAAAACCTAATTCATCTGGAGAGTAAGTTACTTATTTTGCTTGAAAGCTTTAGGGGCATTAGCATTTTCTCTGCACCCTGCACACCTAATGCAATTAATCAACTAATTTACAAACCCTATCTGAGATGAAAGGGCTGTGTTAAAACTTCAAAAGTTTTAAAATGTAAGGGACAAGGAGCCTTCATTATCTAGGTTGGAAAATACTTTATTTCAATGTGTACTGATGTATGATTTCCACTAACTCACTATATATATTTTTTGTCTTACTCAGGAGCGATGGGTCCATGTTGTCGGCTCTTAAAACATTGCTGTTTTTTACAGTATTAATGGTTACAGTGCCAATAGGGTTATACTTTGCATCAAAAGCATATATCTTTGAAGGTAAGGCCCAACTAAACAGGACAGACACCTTTCCCAGACATCTTTTGGCTGTCTTGACCTCATGCAAGATGTTCTGTCCGGCCCAGAAAATAAGTACTGTTTCTGGTTTTTTTTTCTCCAGGGTCACTGCAGATGTCAAACACAGATAGTTATTTCTACGCTGCAATTGTAGCAGTTTTGGCAGTACATGTGGTCCTAGCCCTTTTTGTTTATGTGGCTTGGACTGAAGGTTCATCACCGAGGGGGAAGGGCAAGCACGATTAAACCTGGAGAGGAAATGTAGGAATGTATGAATCTGCACTGACATACAGTGGTTCTTGAAAGTTTGTGAACCCTTTAGAATTTATTTCTGCATGAATATGACCTAAAACACTATCCGCTAGTCCTAAAAGTAGATAAAGAGAACCCCCTTTCTACAGCAATAACTGCAGCTAAACACTTCCATAACCGTTGATCATTCCTGGATATTGGCTTTGAGGAGTGTTAGCCCATTCCTCAGATCAGCTTCAACTCTGCGATGTTGGTGGGATTTCTCACTACTCTACTGCTTGTTTCATGTTCTTCTACAACATTTCTTTTGGGTTATGGTTGCAACTTTGACTGGGTCATTTCAAAATATGTAGTCCATTTTTCATTTTTCTATATGATCCTTAGCAAACTGTAGAAGGCGTTCTGTCGTTCAGTGTTCTCCTGATCGTGGACTCATGAACATTATCTTGACCCAATGTGAGGGAGATCTTTTGGGCCTCAAACTGATAATTATAGGTGTTCCCATACTTTTACCCCTCATGGATAAGTAATGTTGATTCAATTTGATATGTAATGTCTTTTTTGTTTATTTTGGTTCTCTTTTTCTACTTTTAGGACTTGAATGGAAATCTAGTGATGTTTCGGTCATATTGATGCAGAGATATGAAAAAGGGCCCATAAACTGTTAAACATTACTTGAAGGTCATATATGATTTTATAAGGTAGTGACTTAATACAATGTTTAATATAAGGGTACGAAATATAAATGGTTTCAAGAAATGTTACATGAAAATTAGAAGTGCAACAATCAGAACATTTTGAAAAATATTTCCTTGCCAATATAAGCACGAATCCCTTTTGGTTAATTACGTCTAATCATAAATGTAGATGAGATCAGTTTGAATACATGCAGTCATCCAGAGACATACTGTTTAAGATGTCATTGGGACGGCACTAATTAGTTGATTCCTAGTATTGAGCAGTGATGTTTAGGATTTCAAATAGATTTCTGTCCATACAAATGTGTTTAATGGGATTAATTTAAATCTGTAGCTGTAATGACCTCTGTATTTTTGCAAATTTATGTTGATGTATGAGTGTTTCCCAGCATTTTGTTAAATGTTTTATCAACTGTATGGTGATGAGTATGTCTGGCTTTTCCATTGTTTGTTTTTTTTTTGTGCATATTATGTGTTGAACCAAGTTTTTTTTACCAAATAATGCTAACATGTACAAAATATAATGATTGACAAATTCTTTCAAGTACTTTGCTTTACTCATTTATAGTTTATATATTTTATCATCTTCACTGCTGCACTACCGTGGATTAATATGTCCTAAAGGTTCCGTCACTGGTTCATATATATATGTGCCTAAGTAAATTAGGGCAATAAACACAGATTGCAGTTACAGTTGAGTGCAAAAGTGCACACCCCTGATCAAATGTCATGTTTTTGACTTTAAGTGGAACATAAGTACAAATTCTCTACAGAGAACGTGCAATTTTGAAGGCACAATTACTGTTTGCTAAATTTACAATACTTGGGGTTGCGGGGAATATTACATGAAATGTGACGTATTAATGTTATGGTACATTTAGTATGTTCTTGTTTTCTTAATATGTGAAATTCATATTCATATACGTGTATATATGTATGTATACACACACACACAGTCCCAAAACACTTAAATTTTATTTTAAACTCAGCTTAATACATTACCCTTAAACAAAATGTAAATGTAAACCTGTATACGTACTAAAGGACAGATGTTACTCTAATATATAACTACTTTAATTCAAGCAAGTGTGTTTTCTTTGGTATGCGCTGTCATTGTCCTTGATATAAGCAGGGTGTATATATATATATACCAGTACCAGTCAAAAGTTTGGGCACACCTTCTCATTCAGTGATTTTCTTTGTTTTTACTATTGGCTACATTGTAGAGTAATATTGAAAACATCACCTATTGCTCTGACACAGCTTTGCACACTCCTGGCATTTTTTCAATCAGATTCATGAGGAATCAACCTGGAATGGTATTTAATAAGTAGGTGTTCTTTGTCAAGTGTTCATTAGTGGAATTTCTTGCATTGTTAATGGGTTTGGGATCAGTTGTGATGGTAGGGTTAGTTCACACTACACAGTTAGTAATCTTATTTGACCACGGTTCTGCTCCACATTATGGTAAGAACCACTTAACTAAGTAAAAAGAAACAACAGTCCATCATTACCTTATTACAAAACATATTCTGGTTCGTTTAAGTCTTTTTTTGTTTACTGCATGATTCCATGTGTTCCTTTGTCATTTTGTTTGTTTTCAGTATTAAGCTACAATGTAGAAAATAATCAAAACAAAGAAAAAACATTTTATTAGAAGGTGTGTACAAACTTTTGACGGGTCGTGTACATCTCCACTATGTGCATACATACCTACCCAGTGTGTACATGGATATACTTATATATAGCTTTATATATGCATATTTATATATACACACTTATATATTTTGTATTATTTGTATAGTGTATTTTTTATAACTATACTGTTGTATAGCTTTTATTCTAGTGTTTTGGCTGCTCTTTGTTCTTTCCACTTTCAACGGTAACAAGGCAAAATTTCCACTTGTGGGACTAATAAAGGTTTATCTTATCTTAAGGTACGCTGAACATCATTTGACCAGCGATATGCACATTTTTGGCGCTCAGATACAGTTACTGAATGCAGTTTGTCAACCACCTTTCTTGTCCATCAGTGGAAATAGACTACTATAAGCCCTCTACTGATATTATAGTATTATCTATAATGCCAGGGTGGAAGTGGCATGTAGGTAGGTATTACGCGTGTGCCAGGTTTGTCTTTTTGTTTGTTTTTTTTTAATCTTGTGTACTTACTGTGCACTTTTTTATATTTTGATTACAATATTATTTGTGAAATGTATTCATTACTGCAACAATTTTAGGCAGATGTTAAGAGACTGTAGCTCATCTTCATTCAGTTATCCAACTTAGTATGTCTACAAAGTTCGTATGGCCGTGTTATGGTAGTTATACTGGACAATATAATGAAATAAATCATACCAACAATGTAATGAGCGTAGTTACAAGGTACGTGTACCTAAAATCTGATTTGTTTTAAGCCTTCTAACATTCAAATATCCCAGGGTAGTAATGGCTTAATCTTGTAAACATAAAAATAAAGTCTTTAAAGATCAGATTGAAACCAATGATTTACAAAACAAATGATATTTCAAGGAAAGTAATACAATACAAGTTCTAGATTTACCTGTTTCCTATCAAGGCCTGATAACGTTCCACTGCTGTGAATGTGCACTCAATTTATGACACTTCCTTACCAGTTAGCCGTCCTCCAGTCTTTCCTTGACAGTAACACTGTCTTATCTTGTACATGCCAGCTAATTAAAGCGGAAAAATATTAATGATGTAGCCGATAGCCTGGGGTGTACTGTGGAGGAAAAGATTTTCTTTTCCCTTGACTGACATCTAGAAAGAGGTTTTTTTTTTTTCCCCCTGCACCTGTTAGATGTTTCTTGCCTTTATTTGTTTTGCACTTTAGAGGGCATTGCTTTATACTGAAGAGAAAGGGTAGGGCACAACCCTTTTAAATGAATACTATCTTAACCAGTGTTCAAGGTCCAGGGCGATAAGAGCAGCTCCACCTGATGTAAAGCAATCTGGAATTACCATGGCCTGATATCTTATTACAGGTTCCTGCAGGTACAGAACGGCACTACACGGGGAGGCACGGAGCAGTAGGGTTGTTTACCCAGCTGTGAAAAATGAGAAAGGACAAAAGAGAGACCCATCAACTGACATGGGTCTGGCTTGCTTTATGGCTTTTCCAGTTCCCAGTTAACTCAAATGCCATGGTCTTTTGGAGTGCATATGTGGAGCTTGAGTACTACAGCGCAGGGACTAACAAAACTACAACTACGACGTGTGAGTGTGGTGTATATGGCTCAAACTCGCCTCTGTATGCGGCCTCTGGATATGTGGCACTTCCTACCTGGGATTCACTCGCCTGTTCTCCGAACACCACCTTCAACATCAGCCGCAAGCCATGGATAGCTCTCATCAAAAGGGGTAACTGTACACATGCTGATAAGATCCAGGCTGCCCAGCAAAAAGGGGCCTCAGCTGTAGTTATCTACAACATTGATGGCACTGGAAACTCCTCAAACCCAATGACTCACCCAGGTACGACCATTTATTCTCTGTGTGCTTTCACGAGATGGGCATACCATTTTGTCCACAAGGAGTCTCAATTGCTGTTTATGTGTTGGTGCGAGGAGGCACATTGCCAACTTTACAACAGTGAACTGAAATGTTCAGTTGAAGCTCCCATACCACACTTGTGTTGACAAATCGGTTTGGTCGGAGTAGGCTTCTAAATGAAACAAAATCAAACATATCTAGCTCATATTCTTTAATAATTGTACGTTTCTATTACATAATGGCAGACAGTCTGGGTCTCGGTTAAATATTATACATATATTTTTTACATCATTGTTGTCATGGTACCTTTTGTCTTTTTAATACATAATGTTTTAGGTCAGGGTAGTGTCGTTGATTCTTTCTCTGTGTTTTGGCTCTCAGATCAGGCCCACATTTTTATTTGCCTTATACAACTCCAGCTTTGCAAATTCAGAGTCCAAAGATTGTCCAATCTCATTGGTCTCAAGTCTTGTAAGAAGTTCTTATCTTCAGTGCTGGGGAGGGTCTGGTTAGACAATGTAACCACAGAGGTATTACGTTATTATAACAAAGAAGCATCAAGTTACATGGGCGAACAGTCCTTATACTGAAGTGTTGCAGGGATATTCCAGTGTTTCTGCATGTAAAGAATTTCACTAGGCCATAACAAAATTATATATGCTAAATTACTCTCCAAAACAAAAATCTTCAAAATGATAACAATTTAGAGGAGAGTTTTCTTCTTCTTTATTCTTAACTGTAAGTAAAGGGAAAGAGATTTAATTATAAATCATTTTAGAGCCATTAATCGACCATTTCTATTGGTTGATTAATCTTTAAACGTTTACACGGTGTACAGAACAGCTGCTATTTTTGAATGATGGAAAAATGAAAATAAAAAGTGCAGTTTTGTTTTTTATTATTTAGGTTGTAACATTAAAAAAGAAAATTTAATTCATTTGGACCGTCAAAATGTGCTGTAGTCTGACTGACAACAGAAATGGCAGATAGAAAAATTTTATGGAATAATTTAAATGGAATCTCCAGCGTGACCTTCAAGGCATAGCTTTACTCAGACAGACTACTGAGACACAGTGCCGAATTCAAAACTGCTACCTACGCAACAACAAGAATAGATATTAGAATAAACCATTTTTGCAATTTTTTTTTTTTTTTTACTCACATTTTCTCCTATATTGTATATTTCATTTAGACTTTTAAGAATACAAAAATATTTTCATTTTTAAAGCATTAGACTGTTTTCGATAGTTTTAGTTTTCCTACACAAAGCAGTGTTTTTCACAAGAAATTTGGCCTGCTAAAATTGAATCAGGATTCTTCCAGTATAAGAAACCACATTTTGGCTCAGATAATCAAGAAGGTGTCACAGTTTTGTTTTTTTTTTTTGTTTTTTTGACGAGAACATATATTTTAGATACTGTTTTGCAACCTGCCCTGACCTTCAGCATTACAAACCTATATACAATTTTATTGCTGTTTTGATTATTATACAGTTTTAAAAGTTGAAATATCCTGTACAGGGACAGAACTTAAATATGACATTTTTAATGCATGATTCTGTGCACAACTTGACATATTGAATCTTAATAAATACAAGGATGTGGCTTTATTTATTTTCACATTTCTCTTATTGTATGTTCAACAAAACATCCAAACATGACTATGTCTACATTTTCTTCCACATACTGTTGTCTACTCTATCTTATAGGCGCTGACAAAATAGTAGCCATCATGATCGGCAATAGCCTGGGAAGAAAAATCGTCAGTCTGGTCGAGAATGGCACCGAGGTCCAAATGAGCCTATTAGTGGGCAGCCTATATAAGTCTTGGGACAACCCTTTGTGGGTCTATGTCATGTCTTTTACCTTCTTCGGAATAACAGCCATTATTCTGGGCTACTTCATCTTCATGGTCATTAAGCGTCTACACCGAAACAGACTGCTCCGCATCCAGCAGGTTTGGCATTTACCAGCTACAATCTAACCAGTTGGGATCTTATTCAGAGGGTCGATTTCTGTGAGATTTGCCCAACATCAGTGCTGAGCTTCTCATTAATATGTTGATCTTCTTACTTCATTTTCCTATGTTTAGCCAATTCAGTCACTGAGAGGACTGAATTTACAGCTTTATTAATTATGAATTCTTTTAAGTGTCTTTGAGGAACAGTCTGGCCTAAATGTTACAGACCACAGTGAAAATCTGGGAGTTCACAAATAAATAAAAATCATGGCAAGTAACAGAAATATTAAAAATTTTGCTCAGATGAGATCAGATTTTTTTAGTCTTCTCTCTTTCATCGAAGTGCATGTTCAGCTGAATCTCAAGTTTATGTGATCTAGTCATTCCACTGGTCGCCCTGAAAAATGTGTTAAATTAGAAAACAAATGCAAGAAGCAATTTCACTAGTGGTCTCTGACTCAGGTTCCCATTGAATTTCCACATGTATTCATATAGTGCCCCCCCCCCAAAAGTCTTAAGAACATTTTTCTGGATACTGCAGCAGTTACGTGAAAAGACTGAAGTTTTTACAGCTTGTAATAAGCATTCAATTCCACAGCAGGACATTGTCAATTAACAGGTTTTTAGACATGCATTTCCTACAACTGTGTATCGGTAATGCTTGAGTACTTCTTTATATCAAGCTTTTTACTAGCCAAAGTCTCATCAGTCCATTTCCTCATTGTTTTTTATCAGAATAGGTTTTAATGTTTATATCCAGCTCCATAGGATATTTTAGAATTGTACTTTAAGATATTTAATGCGTGACTGTGAAAAGTGAATTGAATCTTCCAAATGTTCCTGTGTTAATCATTTTTACAGAGAGAACTTAAAAAAGTGGCTGAGAGAGCTATTGCCAAGTTACAGGTTCGGACACTGCGGCGAAATGACCCGGTACTGTGAAACACTTCCATTCGTTTAGTTGTTGATTTTTAGATTAAGGGCATGTGGACAATTACAGCTGCATTTCTTTGCAGGAAATTGAAGCAGAAGAGACCAGCTGTGCTGTGTGTATAGATTCTTTCAAGAGGGGGGATATTGTGACAACTCTGCCTTGCAGGTACATAATTATGAAATGACTTTTGTTAATCATTAGGCTTATTCACCCCCAATAATGAAATTTAGCTTGATTCAAATGTATGTAGATAGCGTCCTATACATCATCTTCAAATGATTAACAAAACTGTCTGGTAAAACTTCACAAAGCGTTCTCTTTTAGCATTAGGGCGAGTTTTAGGAGCAGCACGAGGGTTAAGATTAGGTTTTGGGTTGAAGTAAAGGTAGGAGGAAACCCTAACCCTAATGGATATTTAAATACAGGTTAAAAGCAAGGTAGTATATGTACAGTGGGCTCTCCAAATGAAATGTTTCCTTGAGCTTTACTAGCATTAACATGAATTTGGCTCTTATTCTGACAGATAGCAAAAATCACAAAATACACAAATGCTACATATAGGAACCAATTTTAGGCCTTTTTGTTAGATCTCTTGCGTTAAAACGAGTGATACTCCAGAGCTGGTAAAGAAACAACTGAGCAGCATGTGGGGTTCACCCAGTAGACTGAAATCGAGCTGAAGCTGACATTCTGTAATTTGATCTTATATTCTTGTTTCAAGTGATATCCAATATAATGGTCTTGTCCCATTACATTTCCTTCCTTATACTATTTCCTGTTTAAATGTTTCTATATGACAACTTTTTAGCCAATGTGTAATTTTGTTTTGTTTGCAGATATAATGACTAAACTGAAAGCATTATTTTTCTTTATCTCCTGCAACTAACCATGTGATGTCCTAACTGTATCTTGTGTAATAAACCATGTGATTTTTCAGTTCAGTTAGCGTTCAAGGAACTTTTGGTCTGCTGATTCAATAAGCTGCCTCTGTAACAAAGCTGTTACTGAGACCATATAGATTTCTACTGATGCTATGTGAAGACTGCTAGGCTGACTCTCAATGTGAATTGCTCTTTGTTTCTTTTAAAGCCATCTCTTCCACAAGACGTGCATTACGCCATGGTTACTGGAACATCATACCTGCCCCATGTGTAAATATGACATTTTGAAAGGAGAGGCAAGTTCCATTTTACAACGCTAGCTACTTCCAGCTTTATAGAACTTTCAGGGAAGTTGTTCAAATGATTAGTCCACATGCTTTAGTCCACATTCTGTATATTACTTGGTATGTTGCTTTAAAAAGGGGCTTAAAAAGTTCATTACTAACTTTTAAAGTCCCTTTCAAAGCTGCCTTAGTACTGTAGAGTGGGTAGTGTATGGCAGAAACAAGGATGCCTTGTGGCTGATGTCCATAAAGAAGTTCTTTATTAGCACTGACAAAACAGTTCACTTTCTCAGAAGAAAATTATTGTTCTTTCCTTTGAAGTTTGACTGCTGATCTCCATACTAGAAAAAACAACCCAGGGTTAAGAACTGGAACCCAATGAATGATAGCAGCTTGCTCTAAACAACACACTGAATCACTGAAATACAGCTGGTGGCCTCGTGGTTATGGTGTTGCTCCTGCAATCAGAAGGTTGTGGGTTTGAATCCCAGGACTGTTAATGCCACCACTGAGGTACCCTTGAGCAAGGTACTGTCCCCACACACTGCTCCCCGGGCGCTGTGTTCCTGGCTGCCCGCTGCCTCACTTGGTGAATGGGTTAAATACAGAGAAAGAATTTTGTGCTGTTCACACTGTGCTGTGGTGTGTTCACATATTATACAGAGCGCACAGATGCTATGATATTTGCAGTTCACGGAATTTCTAATAATAAGTTAACAAAACAAAAAAACAATTTGAAGTTCAGTGAACTCTAAATATCAAGGAATCTTTAAATTTAGCTTTATTCAGAATTGACATCTTTTTTCTGAAGGTTGGAATAGAAGCTAGTCTGGAGTCTTCTAGGCCACCAGCAGATGTCAGGTTTCATCCCAGCTCTGTGTCAGGGTCACTGCCAGAAACACCAGCTCTGGAGCAGCATGCTGAAGCCAGGCCAAGCTCAGACACACCAGCTGCCCAGCGTAAGTCAGCCTAAACCCAACATGTTTTATTTACCCTCCCATGCTTAATTTATGTGTCATTTCTTATTCTTTCAGGACCATTTTGGACATAAATGTCATAAGTATAGCGAACTGTGTCATTTAAATAGATTACTAAGGCTGCCACGTTGACAGCTCATAGAGTAATCAAGAGTGTTTAATTTAAAAAGGCCAGTCAATACTAATGGACTTTATTAACTCAACAGTAACAAGTCATTGCATCAGCAGTAACAAATCATAAAAGCATTGAAGCCTGATCTCAGCAGCTACAAATTCTGTTTGTGGATCACTGACATATCTGACCGTGGATGCTTTTCTCCCTTGACATCAGGTGCCATTCGGGTGTCAAATCATGTTTACGAAGTCCCAAAGCCCAGGAGAAGGGAGCACATCTATGAGAACCCAACATTCGAAGGAGAACAGCAGATCACCGACCATGAAAACTCTAACCAGATACCCCAAGTTTAGAAAACTATGGAAGGAAAACAAAGGTGTAATCCTTTGAAGAAAAAAGGCTTGGCAATCATATAGTGCGTATCTGATGAAATCGTAGCCTTTTAAACAAGCAACTTGAAATAATCAACTGTAATGTCACAGGTTACATTCTTTTAAATTAAAAGGATTCTGAAAACAAGGACTGTTAGATTATTATAATGAATTTGGTAAAAACTGTGTGACTGATGGACTGGAGTCTGTCTCTGTCAGGAATCTTCTTAGTGCTCTAAAAAAGAACTACTTCTGTGTTTGAAAAGATTAATAGATTTAAATAATCTACAAATGATTCCTCCCACTGACGATTCGAAAGGGACCAAATATTAAATCGTAAAGTATATCCCTGTCCCTTTGTACTATGGCTGTACTAGTTTGCCTGTGAAATTATTAAAATGAACACACATATATTTTTAAAAAGTCTGTCGTCAGCTTATTTTTAAAGCAAGGTCAACACAAATCTTCATATGAATCAGTGGTTTCATTTGGTCACGTCCCTCCTTTGCAATATAGCTATTTACTTGAACACAGCACAACTTCGATATGTCAGAATGTATATTTAAACAGGTGGCATCTTAATGACCGCATTTCAAACATAACTTTACTCTTTGCTACTGACCTGCCAGCAAGTCTCTGCCAAAGAATGTAATGGACCTGTGGCAAAACCGCCATTTAATACGGAGAACAGCAAATATACTAAGCTGGGCTAAGGTGAACTGTTCTGTATTACCAACCCTCTGGTAAACTGTTGTTATTGGGGAACATGCCGTGTGCAGCAGTCTGCATCCCTTGCTGTCAGTGAAAGCTAATTATAACCCTCGACTAGGGAGCTTTGAAGTGGACGAAGTCAGCGGAGGTGGCGCAGGCTGGTATGTGACTTAGAAATGGTTGAGAAGACTTCTAAATTTAACCCTATAGGCCAATTGGTCCATTCGTCTGAACAGAAAAGAGACACCATATCTAAACAGGGCTCTGAAACATGAGTCCATTGTAACTTGAGTATCTGTCTTGTTTACTTTGTTTTATTTTGATGTTGGAGTAATTGTAATTTCCTTAGCCATTCCTTACTCTTCAATTTCATGTTGTATAATATATACTTTTATTTCCTTGCACAGTGAAAGCTTTTATTGCTGTACATGCATGAAAATGATAAATATCTTTTCAGAAAAATGCCGTATTTCTTCACCTACAGAGACATTAAAAAAGAGATTACTTCATTCAATTAAAATGAAGTAAGGTCATATCTTTATTTGATTTCAGTTTTCTGGACTGGTTTTATTTAATTAGGTCCCTTTGGCCTTCACTCCAGAAGCTTGCTGATATGTACTGCAACTTGTAGAGTACTGAGGTCCTTCAGGACATACTGTAAATAAACTCTCAGGTGAAACGTTTATTTCAGTTCACGTTACGTCACCAGGAGTCATATACCAAGAAAATGTACATGGAAAATGAGTGTTATATCACTAAAATGCTCATCAGACATTTTTAATGATCTTTTACAAGTTGTTTACCGTAACAAAACTGAACAGGCATGTGCTTTGGCCAGGGGCAAGCACCTTCAGAGGGGCAGGTTGTCATCAATAAATGTAATAAATAAAACCACTACTGGACCTTTAAATGAGATGTAGTGCTACCTCGCAGTTCAACATGGCATAAATTGTAAACAATCTGACAGCATAGATTTTGCAGAATTGAAGTTAAACAATTAAACCAGGACCTCCTTGTGTTCCATTATGAAAGGCGAAAAAATACTTTAAAGCCATGGTTAAAAAAATATCCATTTGAATATCTCAGAATCTTCTAAAGATGTATCAGATCTTCAGATCATCTATCCTGGTCTTGTTGCTGAACTTACCAGTTCGGATAGGCCTGCTCTGTTGAGCTCCAGGTGACTCAGGAGGTGAACCTGAGATGTTCATTTTCATTTCCTCTGGCTTACCATTCCTTTCAACAGCGAAGTTGTCCTTGTTCTGCTTGCAGACTGATTTGCTGTTATATGGAAGGAAAGAGTCTGAATCACCAATTCGCGAAACATATCCTGGGGCAGGTTGATAAGAAGGCCCGTGGTGGCCATGGAAATAGTTATAAGGGGGCACAAACGGATCCGCTGCTTCGCTGGGGGCCTTGGATGATGTCTCCGACTGCAAATTGGTCTTCGTATAGTTGCGGACTTGGCGGCACTTAGTGAATATTAAGTGATACATTTCCACCAGGTTAAGAAGAAGCGAGAAGCATGCTACTGCTAGCATGAAGATAATGAAAATAGTCTTCTCAGTGGGTCTGGAGATGTAGCAGTTCACGGTATTGGGACAGGGTGGTCGATCACACATGTAGAGAGGTCTGAGTTGGAATCCGTACAGGAAATATTGGGCAACTATGAAGCCTACCTCAAACAAGGTTTTAAAAATAATATTGAGAACATACGTACGCAGAATGTCCCCCTGTAGACGAATGTGGCCCTGCTCATCATACATCAGTGCCTTCCTAGCTTTAGCTTCACCAACGAGGGGCTGGTTGTCTCCCTGCCTAGAGAGCTCCTTCTCTTTATGCTTGTGTTTCTCTTCCATCCGAACCAGGTGCAGGATGTGGCCCAGGTAGATAAGCGTGGGTGTGGACACAAATATGATCTGAAGTACCCAGAAGCGGATGTGGGATATAGGGAAGGTCTTGTCATAGCAGACATTCTGGCAACCGGGTTGTTTGGTGTCACAGGTGAAGCCAGACTGCTCGTCTCCCCATACTTTCTCCGCAGCCGTGCCCAGAACCAGGATGCGAAAGATAAAGAGGACGGTCAGCCACACTTTTCCAACCACCGTGGAGTGCTCTTGGGCACTCTCCAGTAGCTTTCCCAGCAAGCCCCAGTCTCCCATTGCAGCTTGTGCTTTGGACTGGTTCTGAAAAACATATGTCCATTAAGGTCTGAAGGTGCATGGGGGTTTCCAACAGAGTTAAAATGGTTGATTAACTCTTTAAGTTCTATGATTTTTTGTCAGTTATCCAGCTAATGGCTTCTTATTCAGAGATTTATGAATGATTTTGTACATTTTTAAGTTACATAGTTAAGAGACTGAGGAATGTCAGTTAGACAGTTTATTTATTTATTTTTTTAATGAAATCAAAAATGAGCCTGACTTTGCTATAAGGGCAGAGCATTTGAGTTGTTTTTAGCTTTTCATGTCTAAATGCTTACTCTTATCTGGTTACTAGGAGAGTCAGTTATCATAACAGCACCTTACCCTGCAGTCACATACTGCACAGCATTCTGTTTTTATCCAAATGAGCCAATTTGCATCTTCATCCCAACATGTAGATTACTGAAAGCCTTTACAATTAAGGTTAGATTTTTCAGTTTCGTTTTTCAGTTTTGGGTTAAATTAAATTTCAGCCATGTCTTTTACTGAGAACCGACAGACATGTTTGTAAGAAAGCAGTACTGTGTGTGCCCAAACTAACAGCTCACACATTTGTGGGCCTGGAAAGAAAGCTGAAATTTTGTCCAAACATTTGTTATCTCTTTGCTATTTTTAACAGTTCTCTCTTTTATGAAACAAAAACAAGCCTTGGCAAATATATTTCAGCATTTTTATTGTGCTTGTCAGTCTTTCAGAATGATAGAGCTCAGAAAGTTTAAATAATACTAACAGGTGAAGCCCGAGAAGGTGACAAAAAAAGAATTCATAACATCTAAGCATTTGAAATTAGTAACTGCAAACGCTATATTCAGTCACAAGGAGGCTTCCTTATGAGATGTGATCAAATGGCCAACCTCCACTTTCTTTTAAACAACATTGAGTGGATCTGGGTATTCATTGTTACACCAAGATTTTTCTACAATCAGGTTTGTGAGTGAGAATAGTTTACAGAAAGCGGCCCACCTTGTCAGCGAACACATCTCCAGCACTGGCACAGAAGCTGTAAGCATGGATCCATGCAGGTCACTCACGAAGACCCCAGACTCAGGCCCATGTCAAGATAATGTCCTTGAATGGGAAGGAAATCCGTAGTGCCAGCGGTCACACTTCTGATCCCAATAAATCAATTCAATTTTCTTATCCAAACTGCAGTTAAATGTGTTTAAGCAATCCAGACCTGTGGAAAACACTGCCAAACAGTTTTCTTCTGACTCCCCCCACCCCAGCCCCCCGGGGGGTTAATTTTGGTACAAGGCACACTCTCTAATGTAAACTATCAGGCCCACCACTTGCTTGTTACTTAAAGTGACGGGGCAAACAGCCAATGAAACGGCCACAATGTGACCCAAGGGCAAGGCTAAATAAAGCATTAGGGTCTCTCCTATCACAAGAGAGTTGAGTTGGAAGTGCACAGTCGGGCCCTGAAGGCACTGATGAAAATCGCAACCATGGCGGTGCTTCACAGTGTTGTGGCTGTGTGGTAAATATTATCAGAAATTTATTCCATGCCCATTTGTGGACTCTTTATCTTCCCCTTTAAAACGTGAAACAGCTGTGCACCCTAGGGTGTATTATTTTAGGAAGAAATGTGGCGACACTCTAATAGATATGGAATTAATGCAATTCTTTCTGGTTACTTATATAAAGATAAGTCAAGAAAAGAAAGTCTTTGCACGTTAAGTATTAAACAGACATGAAGAAGATATGACTCAAATGACCCTGCATTTTATTCAGTAATGCTGTACAATAATTCTTTATCTTTACAAAGTGCTGAACTGAATTGCTTTTTATATCATCGTCTTTTAAAGTTTTAACACTGGAATGAATAAGCAGCCATGAACGATTCAATAAATGTCAACAGTGATTCAATGTTACTTTGCCAACATGCCATTGTGTACATCAGCAAATGATGTATAATTTTGTGTATCTTTTATTAAGTGTGATAAATGGGCATAAAACCTGGATGTTTAGTATATACAGTACCATGCAGGGGTCTTAGGCACCTAAGCAAATCATTTATCAGGGCAGTAAGTGTGTGTCTGCTTGTAAACAAACATCATATAACATTAGAATAAATTCAGACAATCAAATATAGAAGTAAAAAGTAAGAATGTCTTGTTTTCAAAAAAGCAGTTACACTTTTCGCTAGTTACATTACATCTGTTTCTAGAACTTCTCCACCCAGCACATGGTTTTATTCAAATCAAACGCCAGCATGAAGTCAGTTACAAATAGTACTGGACTACCAAGAAGAAAGGTTTCGAAACAGTCACACATGATATATAATAAATCTCAACTCATTGTGATAAAACACATTGATTCTAGTATTTGTGTTTTTCTCAGAAAAGAAATCATTTGTAAAGTTTTAGGCACCTTTAAAATTAAAAAATGAACACATTTTTTACAAAAATACTGACAGTTGTATGTCAGTGCTTTACAGTGCTGTGTTCTTCCAGCTCACATGTTAACTACTTTTTAAAAAAATCTGAATTAATGTTTAAACTTATTTTAATGTTATGATGTTTTTTTTTTACAAGCATAAACCAGAAAAATGGTAAAGTGCATACAATTCATGTATATATATAACCTCAAGTGTCTGAAATATTTCTTTCAAGACTTTCAGACACCTTCATTGGTTTGAAGAGTATTTTGTGTATGATCCAGCGGCATATATTATTTCATAAATGTTCTTAACTATATACTTTTTAAAGACAAAAGACAAAAAAGACACACAAAAAAAAAGACATTCTAACGTGAGGAGCCGACTCAAAACCTTCCACTATAGGGCACAATAATAACCCCTTATTCCTGCTGATGGCTAAATACTTCCTTTGGCCTAGATCTAAGACAATATTCAAAATAAACGAATAAACAGAACAAATGAATGAATAATATGATTACCACGACCCAACTTCAGGTTGGTTACTGACGTTTAGTGGAACAAATCTCCCATCTCGTGGCTAGAAGGCAGAGCATCTCTCCCCCTTGCCAATAGGGCTCTTTTTGCCAACATTTAATCTGGGCTTGAATGGATGTTCTGATATGAGTTGATTGATCTCATTTTGCTTGTAAGAGGAGAGCTTTTGTGTGAGCCAAGGTCCTTTGGACTCTCCCTCTGGTCTCTGGAAGTAACGGATGCATGCACTGCCTATCAAATACACCAGCTCTGCAATGTTTAGCAAGACACAAACCCCGGATACTGCCAGCATGAAGACAGTAAAGATCGTCTTCTCGGTTGGACGAGAGACAAAGCAGTCCACTGTGTTAGGGCAGGGATAGGAATCGCACTTAACAAGACGCACCATTTTGAAACCAGGATAGATTAAGTAAAAAATGTACAAAAAAGCCACCTCAAAAATGATGCGAAAAAGGATGCTTATCATGTAAGTCCACCAAAGTGCACCGGTGATCTTGAACTTCTGATTCTTTATTTGTTCCAAGTCCTTGGCGCTGGTGCGTCCCGATATTTTAAGGATCTTTTTGTCAATGTGGCGACGATGAGCAACATGCATAGCCACCAGCAGAGCTGGTGTTGACACAAGAATCAACTGCAGGGCCCAGATGCGAATGTGAGAGATTGGAAAGAACTGGTCATAGCACACACTGTTGCAACCTGGCTGCTGGGTGTTGCACGTAAAGCCAGACTTCTCGTCGCCCCATACGCTTTCGGCAGCCACCACAAGGACCAGGATGCGAAAGATAAAGATGACAGACAGCCAGATGCGGCCAATGCCTGTTGAATGCCTATTTACACCGCTAATCACGGCATAAAAAGACGCCCAATTCATTTTCGATTCCAGGTCTGCAGACGGGAAAATAAGTAAATGCATCATGTAAATAAACTTTCAGACTTCAGATAACATTTGACATATTCCAAATCATCTTCATTTCAGAGAATTTTAAGAAAGAATTTCTAATAATACAGCCCTTTACAAGAATAGTCCCATGTCAGCTACTTTTACTTACAGTAGGTGCCAGAAGATCATCAAGAAAAAGTGCACAAGAAATCAGTAATAAACAGTAATAATGAATAATCAGCACTATTTACCAGCTCAGCCTGTGGTGTAAGCAGCATAAGCTGTGCCGGGTCCAAAAATATCGACCATCAGGTGCAGTCTGGACATTTGGACACTTTGGACAGCAAAGTATAACAAAAGTATTCTGAATGCCTTGGAGCTGTTTAAGAGCATGGGCGATGGCTTAGTGCCACATGCTGTCACCTGATGCAAAAGAAAAAGCCAATGGCAAGGTTTGAGGCAAGGCCATGTGACAGCCCCCGTAGATCTATAAAAACCAGATTTGCTGAAGTCAAAGCACCTGTTAACATCCACCTAACATCATACATATTCTCAAATAATAACCCAGACAGCTCATTTCACCCCAGTATGCCAGCAAGTTCCAAATCCTGGCATCAAAGTGTATACATGCGATGTATGTCAGAGTAAAGAAGGACTCGATGTGATTATGAGGGTAAGAAATGACTGCTTTGTAATGGCAGCTATCAAATGAAAATGTTCCTATGAAGAAATGAAAAACAAACATTTACCTTAAGCTGTGATGGTACACAAATGTGCTCAGAAAAGAGTAGAAAAACTTTCAAAGATGGGTCTCTGAAGAACACCATATCATTGAGAAATGCAAATACTTTCCTCAACACTAGCCGCCACCCTGCACCGTAGAAGTCATATGCCCATTTACATACAATGCTGGCCTTTATTGAGGCTAACAAGACTGGAATTCAGATCAAACGCCTAGATTTCCGCCTACCCGAGGCGAAAGAATGAATGTGTGTGGACACAAAGGGCTCAGCATCATTATTTATTGTGCCTGGTAGGCTAAGGAAGTGAAGGGTGACTTTGACGTGACTGGCTGTCTTAAAGAACAACACTGACATTTTAGCAAATAATCTCATAGTTCACTTGCTTCTTAGGAATAAATGATCATAGACAGACAGTAGACTCAGTTGTGTCATTAGTGGAGTGAAAACTGCATTTATTTTATTCCTCCTGATATTCTCTCCTAATTAGGTTTGCTGGAGCAAACAATAATTTATTGAGTGGTGAACACTAAATATTCATTCTCAGTACATTTCCCAAAATAAAAAGACAAATATTAAGAGCCGTTTTACATTGCACGATTCTGATGTTGAATTTCGTGACAAAAGAGTGATAGTAGTTGTTGTAATGACATTGTAGTAGTGTTGTGTAACTGTGAAACTAGAAAATGCCTGGTGGTCTGCCCCCAATCTTGTGACATAGGCCACGCCGTAAGGATTTCACCGTTTATCGTCAGCTTACCCACCTCCTTGGCAGAGAACCATCCCAGTTTATTCAAGTGACCGATTCAACCTCCTCACGGTCAGGCAAAGGCAGTACAAAGATGTTGTAGGGCAGCAACGGTTGCCACAATGAAACAAAGCCGCTATTTATAAGTCACTTTCCGTCCTGGACCAAAGAGCCATTCTTTAATACTGTATTATTTACAAAAAAAGTATTCTAATGTATTATAAACTGGAAAACAAGTTTTGTCTCATTAATTAATATGAATTAGGTTTAAATTAAACTTTTCATTTATTTTTTTTTTTTTTACCATTTCCAGATATATAATCTGAAAACTTTTGGAGCACAGAATAATAATTCATCAACAAACTGAGCATTATCTCTGCAGCACTAAATGACTGCCTAACCATAAACAATGTTTATGTTCAGCTTTTCAAAGAAATCAGCATTTGAATTCAGCTACCACAGCTAACACGGGTTTTCGTGAAGCCATCACGATATACGATGAAATCAAAATGCGTGCTGCGATCACGCTTTAGGGCTTTTATTCTTGCTAGGACAGTGCTTCACTTTTTCATGCTAGGACAACGCTTCAGCACCCTATGTGTTTTAATGTGCACTGCGTAACATCGCCAGTATCAGCGCTAACTGGTGACTGAGGGATAGTAGGAGAGAAATAATGAGTTGGTTCCTTATCGTTTTTTTTTGCAAAGCGGTTGAAACAGACGGGGAAAGTCCCTAACCCTAACCCCAACCCTAACCCTAACGCAGATACTGGCGGTGTTAACGCACTACGCATTAAAATACATAGAGTAGTGAAGCGTTGCCCTAGCATGAAAAAGTGAAGCGTTGAAGCCAACTCTCACGCAACATGAGACAGATCTCCAAACATACCTTTTCTTATTCAACCTTTTCATCCTAGCTTCCTCTGATGTTGATGATTTTACTGGTATGGCATGTCAGTTGACATTGCAAATTGGGTTTGTATTTTTAACGTTTTCCTTTTTAAAATGAGTATAAAATGAACTAATATTTTAACAGCCATAAAGTATGTAAACTATACACAAAGGAATACGGTCAAGTAATTATCCTGAAGACCTGAGCCAGATTTCAGAATGACATGCAGTATTAAACATTGTAGCTAGATTGATTTTTTTTGTTATAGAATATCTGTTATTATGTAGTCTAATTAAATAAGAATGTTGGATATTTATGTAGACTCTTTCCTTTCTTTAAGGTCCTGGCTTGTGACCAGTGCCAAAAAATTGGAAAACCTTTGGCTCTTGTGCAACCACTGAAGTGTATGAAGGTAAATATCAGTGGCATTTTGGTAGAAAATAGTAATGTATACATTATACAAATGTGATTCTTTTTTCATGGACAGGTGTCTGGTGTCTGCGGGCTAATCGGTATTGATCTAACTGGACCTCTTCCAAAAACGTCTAGTGGCTTCCAGGACATTCTTACTGCAACCGACTATTTGTCTAAATGTGAAGACTGCCCCCACAATCTTCATACACCACCCTAAGACTAAAATAAGGAAGGCCCCATCAAGAAGATTATCAGAAATGATACTGAATCAAATAAATGGTGAACACATTTATTGTTCAACATCAAACTTTGGTATGATGTAAATGGATAGCCTACATTGTTTACATTTAATATAACCTAGACAACAGCATATTGAAATCACAATGAAATCATACATATTC
>JBBPCX010000032.1:20355756-20383869 GCA_037974365.1 Hydrocynus forskahlii | reverse complement strand
TGGATAGCCTACATTGTTTACATTTAATATAACCTAGACAACAGCATATTGAAATCACAATGAAATCATACATATTCTATCAACATTACATCTAGAACAGAGAGCTCACTCATTCACGAGTCGTGCACACATCCTGATCACAAACCTAGTTCCACTTTTTGACGGCACGGAATTAGCTCTCTAGGTTAAGGTAAGGTACATTATCATCAGCAGCTGAGTACAAGTACATAGTGAAATGAAATATGAGCTAAATAATGAAACATTAACAATGGCAGCAGAATATTGCACATGACAGGATAATAAGAAGTGTATATTGCTCATAGATAATTAGGAGTTCTGTGGAGTAACATACAGATAACCTTGTACAGTAAATATAATACAAAAGTATACATGGGCTGGAAAGAGATTATTAACAGCATAGACAGCACATATGGTGCTGCACTAAAGATAGTACACAAGAACAGCAATTTTGAGGTGTTATTGTTGCTCTGCTTGTCGCTAGCTAGCGCATATGACATATTCAAAAATGTATGTAGTATATTTAATCAGGATCACATTATGTTAAACAAAACCCCACAGAAACCCGACCAAATATGTATTGCTGTCCTGCTTAAATAAACAAATGTTTTTTGTGTGAAATTCGTTACTGAAATGATAACAACACTCTCGTTTTTAGGCTCCACAACTTCATGTTTTGTATAGCCCATAGACCTATTATAACTAAAGTGAATTTTGTATAATAGGCCCCCTTTAAAACATTGTCACTATTGTGTTTGTTTTGTCTACATTTAGAGCCCTCAGAAAATTAGTCAGCAGTCCACAGAATGACTGGGATGTGTATCTGGATGCTACACTGTTTTCTTTGAGGTCTAAGGTCCACACCACAACCAAATACACACCATTTCTTTTAATGTATGGGAGAGAAGCAATGTATCCTTTTGAAGTTCCTGTTGAAGTGAAAGAATTCTGTCTATCCAACCTCTATGATTATACATAAATTAAATGTCATCTTAATTGGATAGAGGGTATATCGATACTGGCTGCAGATTTAATCTGTTCTGCTTAATTTGTAAATGCAAGACACATTTTACGGATAAACTATGTGACTAATTAGCTTTTGTTCTTTACATTTGTATCTTTATGTAAGGGTAACAATGGTGAGGAGACCTTTCAGTATGATAATGTGTTCACCTGTACAAGTGTATCAAGAGTAAAAAGAGACGATAATAAAAAGTGTTAATAATACAAAAATGATAGGTATCTACAGTTGCAAGAAAAAGTATGTGAACCCTTTGGAATGATATGGATTTCTGCACAGATTGGTCATAAAATGTGACCTGATCTTCCTCGAAGTCACAACAAACACAGACTGCTTAAACTAATAGGTAGGACATTCTGATGGCCAAATTACCTTATTAAAACATGCTTCCTGCATCAATTTGTATAGGCAGGACGTTCTGATGGCCAAATTACCCTCTCAAAACATGCTTCTAGCTTGTATTTATATAGGTAGGACGTTCTGATGGCCAAATTACCTCATCAAAACAGCTTCCTGCGTGTATTTATATAGGTAGGATGTTCTGATGGTCAAATTGCCCCATCAAAACATGCTTCTAGCTTGTATTTATATAGGTAGGACGTTCTGATGGCCAAATGACCCCATCAAAACATGCTTCCTGCACCAATTTATATAGGTAGGATGTTCTGATGACCAAATTACCCCATCAAAACATGCTTCCTGCATTAATTTATATAAGTAGGACATTGTGATGGCCAAATTATCCCATCAAAATATGCTTCCTGCACCAGTTCTTCCTCCATGGTGTCCTCCCATGAACTCCATTCTCGTTTAGTGTTTTACGTACTGTAGATTTGCTAACAGTGATGTTAGCATGTGCCAGATATTTTTGCAAGTCTTTAGCTGATACTCTAGGATTCTTCTTCACCTCACTGAGCATTCTGCACTGTGCTCTTGCAGTCATCTTTACAGGACGGCCACTCCTAGGGAGAGTAGCAACAGTGCTGAAGTTACTCCTTTTATAGCCAATTTGTCTTACCGTGGACTGATGAACATCAAGACTTTTGGAGATACTTTTATAACCCTTTCCGGCTTTATGCAAGTCAACAGTTCTTATTCGTCTTCCAGTGCCAGCTTACGAAAAAGAAAAGTTCTGGGTTAAGGAGAACAGAGATCTAAATCCTTAGGCATCTGGGTATATGCTGTCTTCAACTCATATTGAATGTAATGCAATAGACAGTGATCTTGTGGAAGTCAGCAAATGGATATCAGTCTGTCTGTAAGCATTTCTCTTTTGTCCACCCCCTGTACCGTTCCTATTTCTCTGTGTGAAACTGCAAGTTCATTGTGTTGACTCTTGTCCAGTTGTGGCCCGGTGGCCCAGACCCAGGTTTTCAACTGAAATTCTCATGTCTAAACTAACTTATCATATTTTTCCTTTAGTAAAGAGGCTCTGGCCTGCTAAGGATACTGGGCGCTTGGAGGCAGTTGTCAGGCCGTACAAGATATATGATTCTTCTGTTGGAACACTGCAGGGTTCTGGGTGGCTTTCTGATGAGGTAAGAGAATTTATCATTACTGTGATTGATTCCCACTGTGAAGGGCTGCGTCTTCTACAGTTTTTGCCGTGAATACACCTTTAATGGTTTAAAACGTGCGGGTAGATGGGGAAGTTTAGATAGCAAAACCACAAACATCTTTTTCCCCTCCGATTTCTCCCATAGACTTCACTAGGAAAGAGTGCCATCAACCACAGCATAGATCCCCCTCTGTGACATCACAACGGCCAGGTCCACTATATGCAGAAAGAGCCTTTATCAGCATTTATACTCCTTTCTAATTTTTTGCACACAGCAATCAAGCAGTTTCTTCAGAAATTGTTGTTGTTGTTAGTGTATAAACAGTCTTTTTTCAAAACAGGTAATTGATGCATGCCTGCACGGTCTCGTTCAGAGACAAAAGGCAAGTAAGAAATATCTTTTGCCCAGTTATTTTGAAATATACAAATATTTTGTTTTTTGTACGTTCTATAACATTTTTGTATACGCTGGACACCTACTGTGTACAGCTGTTGCAACCTTGTTGTTTTCTGGGCAGTTTAGATGCGTCAGCTAGGTAAGGTAGTTATTCTGAAGATGTATGGTACTTAAGTAAATCTAAAATACAATAAACTTACTAAAAAACATCCCACAGATGAAGTTCCCAGTTGAAGACATTTGGCTGTGCCCTGTGAACAGTACGTGTTCATTTATTTATTAAGCAGCATACTTTGTTGTTAACAAGCAGTTTCTTGAATATTGTGTTATTCTTAAGTGGGTTTAATTGTCAAAAACTATTTTAAATACAACTTTTTTGTTTTGATTGTCAGCATCTCAGCGAGGAAACTACTGCTCATAGACCCCATGGGGAATGAAAGTTTTTATGAAAGGAACATTCGGCTCAACTGGAGGTATGTATGATATTGAAGTATGATTCTTAGAAACAACATTTCTTGTTTCATTATAAATTGCTTTTTTAACTAGGAATTTTCTGAGGATGAAAGGGCTTGAAGACGCCAGAGTGGAGTGGCACTCACACACTCTGCAACACAATAAGCAACAGGATTCCAGCAGTTGCGGAGTTTTGCTGTTAAAGGTACTTATTCAAATGATTCCATTTATTGTTAACTGTAATTAAGATTTTACATTATAATGATGATAAATCTCACAGTTCGCAGAACACTACCTTGAATTTGGAGAGGTCAGTGAGGTGCTTAGCACTACGGAAGCAGTTGCGCTGGAGTGAATGCAGATAGCTTGCACCCTACTTGAACATCAAGGTAAGTTCAGTAATGTCCTTATCACATTATAGTGTGTAATTACAATTTAAATGGTACTTTTCAAACAGTACAGTACAAACAGTACTTTTCAAACACTTTGTGAAAAGACCGTTCTCAAAGTCTAAACATAAAAATTCAGGAGAGTAATTTGCCATGATGTATCTTCTCAAACACTATGATATTTTTTTTAATTATTCAAAGAATAATGTTTGAATAACAGCAAATGGCCATCAGTGTGTTTTAGGGAATGCTGAGGACTACTGCATTGTTTGTTCTATGTTAGATGCTGATGCTGACCGCAGCACGATTGAAATGGTAAAAAATACCATAAGTCACATAATCATTACTTGCTGTACAAAAAGAATATGAGCTATTTATTTTTCCCTTCCAGGTGCGGTGTGATTCTTGCCAAAGATGGGCACATTTTTGCAAAATATAAGGAGAGCCACCTAGAATATAAATGCAAATGTGAGGAAAGCATGTAACAAGTTCTTATGAGGGTACCGCAGACTGTGGACACTTTTAAATGTGGCCTGAAAACCCACCTTTTTAAAAAGGCCTACTCTTGTTCATTTTATTTGTTGTGATTTTATTTTATTTGTTGTTTATTTTATGTAGCACTTTGAGAGTTTTTATTGGAAAGTGCATTAGAAATAAAATGTATTATTATTATTATTATTATTATTATGATTATGAACACAGCTATCTCCCCAACCCCCCTCCCATTTCTCCCCCATATTCTGTGTTATCATTAAATGAATGTGTGCTGAAAGCATGTTTTGATGGGGTACTCTGGCCATCAGAATTTCCTACCTATACAAATTCATGCAGGAAGCATGTTTTGATGGGGTAATTTGGCCATCAGAACGTACAAATACAAGCTAGAAGCATGTTTCGGTGGGATAATTTGGCCATAAGATCATCCTAGCTATATAAATTAGTGCAGGAAGTAGTTTTGTTTTTGGCGGCCTGTCTTAATTTTAGTTTTAGTCTAGTCTTTGCGTCAAGCTGCCATTTTAGTTTTTATTAGTCTTAGTCACGTCCATACTCTTTTTAGTTTAGTCAAGTTTCAGTCAACTAAATGTCTGATTTATGTCAGTATTATCCACGACTATTTTCGTCTAGTTTTAGTCAATGAAAACTGATTAAATAAATACAATAACATCAAATTACTAAAAAGTGCAAATAAAATGAAAATGTGTGTCTATTGCCATAAAACTCACATTTGTAAAACTGGTAAAAGTCTTCACCTTCAGTGTGTTGGCCTGAACTTACCTGAATATTTTTTTTTAATTCCTGAGCAAATAAAGTCTACACAACCAAATCAGAACAATTTAGGATCAGCTTTTTTGCATGGACATGAAAAAGGCTGCTTATCAAAATGCTGTGTGTGTGAGAGAGAGAGAGACTTTGTGAGTGTTACTGTGTGAGTGTAATGTCCCAATACTTTTGGTCACCCTAGATTTAATTCACAGTGCCTCCCAATTAACAAAAGTATTGGGACGCAACGCTGTTCAACACTAAGGTGGAACGTCCCAATACTTTTTTCTCCCCTCCCTATCGTACAGGAAATAACGTCTTGTCTCGTTTTAGTCAGCGAAAATGAAGAGACATTTTAGCATAGTTTTCAGAACGTCCTACCTATAGATATGTACACTGGAGGCATAAACCACGTATGGTAGTATATTCTGATGAGGTAGGACGGATTGATAGACATGACTATAAATTTACGCTACGGTAGGATGTTTTGATAAAGTAGGACATTTTGTCAGAACACCGGGGTTGAGAGTAGCTACACATAAGGAAGGTTATCAGCCTCAGTGCTAAACATCAGCTTGAGGGTGTAAAGCTCCTCAGCATTGGGCTTCAGAGCCATTGTGCACTGTTAAATACCTTTAGGATCAGTTGGAGTGATTTTTAAGATTCAGACAATTATCCCACATCCACCTGACTCCACTCTTGTAGCTGAATACAGTGTAGCCATCCTAGCAACGTCCCAAATAGAATAAACCCTTCCAAAAAGAGCAGATGCTGTTACTGTAGCAAAGCTGAGGCCTCCATATTAGTTCCTTCAATTTCAGCAAAAATGTTGAATTAACAGATGTCTACAAACTTTTGGATATATAGGGCAAAAATGCATGCAAACAGTACCTGCCTAGTACATTGTTCAACAATGTAACATCAAAAAGTCTTTTTAGTGTAAGATTACATTTTAACTGGGTCCAGGAAACAGACTCATAGACTTCAAAACTATAGAAATGTGGAGTTGTCTATCTGTAACTATGTTTAGACATTTTTTTCTCATGACTACTTAAGAGAATCGCCATGCCTGGGGACTGGTAAAATGCATAGTTCAGATGTTACTACTTCACAAACTTTCATTTCATGCATTTCAAGCTAGTTGCAATACCTGGTTCACTGGTCTTCAAATCACACTTGCCCAGTACTTATTTGGACCTGGGTTTGTTTGCATTTCTCATCATGCTGGTTTTAGAAATGCAAACGCTAACAATACGACATTGGTATACGGCATATGTACTTCACATCCCTCAGTCAACATGTCTCATAATTTGCAAAATTATTACTTGGCCAGGGATGCCCAGGACCATACAGCTGGGTGATTCTCACGAAAACCAGATTTAAAAAGATTCCAACTTTTCCAAATTTTTCAAAAGTCATTTGTTTACAGGTTTCCTGTTAAACATGTAAGATTAATGTCTAAGCTTACTAAAAACATTATTATAGACACGGTTTTTAAATTTTTATATAAAATTACAGGTATTTTAGATATTGAGTGCATAAAAAATATCATTACCGCAACATGTAATCACATCAAACATATTGTTGACTTTTGTATTTTTTTGATAATTTTTAAAGTAGCTGATTAACACGTATACCAAGAGGTATATATAATTCAGAAAATATTCCTTTTTTTATATTTATAAATTTAAAAATATTCAGAATTTGTCTCATTACCGCAACATCTTGTTTTTTTAGGATTTTTTTTGACAACTGACATTAATCTATATTTTTGTAATGGGTATTAAGTAAGTAGTGCTATAAAATGTATCAACACAATTGCAACCAAAAAATAATTTTTTTGTAGTTAAATAATTTGCAAATAAACAGATATTGCGGTAATGAGAATGGTGTTTCAGAAATGAAATTCAATGTTTCGGAGATGAGATTTAGTGCAACACATGCATATGTCAGCAATCATTCAAATTTAACACACAATACTCTTATTTAAAGAATATATTTGTAACAACAAAAACATTTCAATTCATCCTAGCAACACTTAATAACAGTCATCAACTCATAAACAATATGTAATGTAAATATGTGTATTCATGTATGTAAATATGCGTATTAATGTCTGGCAGAGGAGGTGACGGGAAGTGGTTCTGGAATTATGTCCCTAATGTCCTGACGGTAGTACCAGACCCTTTCTCCAGGAAATCTGATGCTTGGGACATAGAAACAGTTTTCCCCGGCACAATTCATGGTGTCCACTTCATATTGCCCATCAGTGATCTGTTTTTTTGTAAGTAAAAAAAAAGTAGTGTCATTTTTAAGGACATTCTTAAACTTCTTGGGTTGCCAGCACAATGTTAAAACTGGATGACTATACTTGTCATCCAGTTTATTAAGAGGTATTTTTCCATTGATAAAGTTTTTTTAAATGAAATTCACCTGTGGAACTATACCAGGGAACAACTCAGCATCATATTCAACTAGGACCCACTGTCCAACCTCAATGGTGGCCTCAGCACTGTCAGTGTCCTCCTCTCTTTCAGAGAAGACATGGCAATATGGAGAGAAGCATGGAGAATTTTTCTCACAAAAACATGACACTTCTCTTGTGTTGATGATCCCAGGGGTTGTGGTTGTAAGCTATTTCATGAAAGAAAAAAGAAACAGTTTAAGTATCTAGATAACAATGGGATGATGATGAGTGTAGAAGGCTATGGAAGAGAGCAAAGTTAAATTTGTATTAAAAAGGGCAATTTCAGGCCTTATTTATAAATTTTTCTAACGTATTTATTAACTTATCTATTTTATTTTTCAATAGTCTTTTTTAACTATTTGATTTTTTACATACTTGATGTATTTTCAATGTTCTTAGAACTGGTTTAAGGTGTGGAGGAATCAATTCTGCGCTCTCCTCCATTTTATCCTCTGACACTTTGAATAGGGTCACAGATGAATTGTTTTTCAGCTGGTCAAACAGGGTGTCTGCATCTGGAATACTGGTGCCATATGACACAATTCTATCTGCCAGAATGTTTAAGGCCCCACCAACGCCGTCCGGTGCACCTTTCCCATGTGAAGCCTCTGTGAAGTTCCATGTGATCCACTGAAATCCATGCAGAAATGGCACTGTGTAGGCCAGGTAGAATGAGGTCTTGTTGCGGTATTGAGGAGTTGGACCATCCGAAATAAAGTGAATATTGTGGACATCTGGATGTTTTCGTCGTATTTCTGTCATACATGCAGGCAATGTCGTTCGTGTCACACACACTGGACTCCACAACATCTCCTGTGCTTGATATTTCAATGATCCCAAGCTGATGTAGCTTTTTTATTTTCAAGCTGAAGTTTTCATGAAGTTTACAAGCACACGTATCTCTGTCTGTGACTTTGGGCCTGATAATCCAGAATGGCCTCAACCTGAAGAATTGAGCTTTGGAAATAATTTGATGAGGGTTTTCACAGCAGAACTTCTGATGGAGGTGTACCATTGTATCGGTCAAGGCTCATTTTCGGTAAATTACTCCTCTTCGCCGTATCTCCCCAGATTTACCATTGACCACTCTGGAAACATCATCACGATGGAGGAAAGAGCTTACAGCTTTTAACAAGAGCCTTCTCTTGCTATTGTTTGAATTTTCCTGACTTGTTTTTTCTTAGGGTTTGAAGCAATTGCTGTCTGCCTGTGCACCATTGTCTTTTTATTTTTCAATTGAGATTATCTGGTTTTTTTCTTCAGTTGTTTCTCTACATACTTCAGTTTTGTTCTTAATTTAGTTGTAACTTTTGATGACCGTTGTCTTTTTTTAGTTACAGGTGTTTGTTTAGGGGTTGATGACTGTACTGGCCCCATCAGGTCCAGCTTTTTCTCAGCTGCTGTTGAGTTGTTAAGATTTTCAAAATTTGTCTGGGTTTCTTCATGGTTAATTTCCTCATTCATCAAATAATTTTCTGGCTCACTTATTGAGGATGCTGGGGTCAAGTTGAGTAGAGCTTCTGCTTGTTTTCGCTTTTGATGGTATTTTGCAGAATTTTTCCTCCACTGAACTTTCTTTTTCTCATGCTGTCTTTTTGTGAGATCCTGAGCTGTCTTTATTTTACCACTCTCCTTACGCCTGTGATACCTAAACAAAAATGTAAAGGGAAAGAAATAGATTTAATATTACTAATGGGGAATATGTAAGTAACGGACTATGAAAGTAAGTAACGGACTAGACCAACTAGTCTCACCATATTTAGAGGTTGTGTGTGTGTGTGTGTGTGTGTGTGTCTGCCCAATGCATATATTGGTTGGCAAAGTCTGTCTGTCTGGGTCCCTATTATAACCTTGTCCCCTAACCTATCTCTCTCTTTTCTTCTGTACTCCTCAAGTAGTTCTGGGTTGTTGTAAATTTTCTCCCTGAACTTTGACAGTCTAGCCTTTGCTGATGCCTTTTTTTTCAACAGATTGTAGCCTGTAAGGAAATATATTACAGTTGAATAACATAAAAAATAATGTTATGTACAGTACATACAGTAAAACACAATAGTAATACATCACAATTCAGCATCCTATTTACTATAATACACAATCATATCATATATGCAATTTAATATGATATTATATTATTAGTTCCAAACGCTGTACTACATTTCAGGCTAGTGCTGCATAAAAAAGAAAAACTAGTGACCTGGGTTTGTAACAGCTATGTTATAAGTTTCTCAAATTTCTCATTACCGAAACAGTAAATCTCTCTACCGCAATATGTCTTCAACTGTTGTGGTGCATGATAATGCTGTTGCGGAGTATGAGTGACCTGGAACTTTTCTGCCTTCTGTGAAGGCGCCATGAGGCCTAGCTAAACTTTAGCTAGCTGTTTATATGTAGACCATAATGTAGTAAATTACAATCAAGAATTTTTTTATTTTAAAAATTTTAAATGTTAAAAACTTTGTGTATCGGTAATGAGACATGAAAAGTCGTGTAGGCACTCAAATGAATAAACTTTTAACTTTTATCTGGAGAGAAATAAAATGAGGTGCTTACTTGGTAGCCATTTTGAGTGTCACTGGAAATGATGTCCCCCCATTTAGAATTCCTTGATTATGTAAGTTCCTTGTGGATTTAAACAATGATTGAATATTGTTGCAGAGGATGAGAAAATTGGTGGTGGACAAAGTTCTTTTGCTTCAAATTTTTTTTTACAAATAAATACTAAATGTTTATTTATTGTATGTGTAACTGTGTAACTATTGTATGTGTAGTTTAACTATTTGTAGTATGACATGCACTGAAGTTTTAAAGTTTTAATTTTTCTTTTTATTCTTTTTCAAAGAATGCAAACACAGTAATGGACACGTTGTGGTAATGAGAATTTTACTATTAAATGTGAAAAAAGCAACAAAAATATTTTAATGATGTTCACTTTAAATTATATGCAACGTAGCCTATGATGACATGTTTATATATGTATCACGAGAATATAGCATTTACTTTGTTCATCAAAATGCTTCATGCCACCTTGTAAGTCTGATTTCGTGAGAACCACCCAGCTAAGAGTAAAATTTATTTGGATGGAGCAAGCTTAGTCAATGGGAACATGCATCACACAGCTGTTCCTTCCTGAATGTCACAAATTGTACATCACAGGAAGCTAGTTTGAATAAGAAAAAAGTTTGAATAAGATATGTTTTGAGATCTGTCTCATGTTGCGTGAGAGTTGGCAGCCCTGGGACTAGAACTAGAACTAAAAACCCAGTAAAAATTGTCATGATCTCTCTCATTATCTCCCATCCTGCAAGTCAACATGAACAGGTGCAACTGGTCTGGAACGTCTTGTTGCATAAGACAGGAAGGTTTTTAAGTACTTTATAACAGTCTAGTGATAAGTTCAAAAAAACTGTGTGCATGTTTTATTATTCATGGTTTACATGGGACAGACATTAACAGGTTATCTACTTGTGTTGTGCAGATTGCAAAAACAATCAGGCAGGCAGCAGGCTATGCATGTTCTATCACCAAGCTTGGGTTAACATGTAACAGATTTTTATTTGAACAAACTAGTACCTATCAAAAGAACGGGAATACCACAGGAAACACGGAAACTTTCATAATCAAACATTTTATGGACCGATGATAATATGAAAAATGTATACATTATACATTTGTGTATAAGCTTTTCATTACACACCATTCTGTGCTTAACCAACAAACTTATGTACCACATTAAGTTGTGTTATGTCCTATATATGTCCCACCCCCCCCCCCATATCACTGTAATTTCAACAATGATGTAATCTGAACAAGGGTACCTCAGTGGTGTCACTAGCAGTCCTATGAGTCGAACCCACAACCTTCCGATCGCAGGGGCAACTCCCTAACCACCTGGAAGGTAAGAATTGTACCACTGAACCACCAATGCTGATCTGTAAAAAATCTCTCCCTCTCTCTGTCTGTCTCTCCCTCTCCGTCTGTCTCTCTCTCTCTGTCTATCTCTCTCTCTCTCTGTCTGTCTCTCTCTCTCTTTCGGTCTCTCTCTCCGTCTGTCTCTCTCTCTCCCTGTCTGTCTCTCTCTCTCTCTCTGTCTGTCTGTCTGTCTGTCTGTCTCTCTCTCTCTCTCTGTCTCTCTCATATATAAAGTAGGGATTTTATTAGGTACTAATTAATCTACAGTAGGTACACCTCCAAAAAGCCAAGGATGAAATACATGTAAAATTGAAGGACAGATAAAATTTAGTTCTTCAATTTCTTCATACCCAGCTCATAGCATTATGCTGTACCTTAACAACTGTACTGACTCAACTGCTTTGCATCATATGCTTTTTTTCTATATTTCCAGCTAATGTCTAGTTGTACCATATCCTAAGGTGAATAAACCTGATCATATTGCAAATCCAGTCTTTTTGAAAAAATAGATACATTACAACTCTCAAATTTTAGTCTCCTAAATAGAGGAATTTTAAACAACAACAACAAAAAAACATGTCTGGGTATGAGTTTCTGTGTAGCTAAAAAGATAACCATTTAAAATGATGACTCAAAATTAACTTGCTAATGAACTTTAGAATGCAAAGTAAAACAAAGAAAGTTCAGCAAAGTTTCAGGTGACAAGAAGCATGTTTCCAGACTAAAGCTCTGCACAAGGCAATTTGTCAAGATGTCTTGTAGACAAAAATCCCTCATTAAGAACATTCACGTCTGGCTCTGTTCACTGTCGTGCAAGCCGTCTCATTTTCATTTTGAGAGTAACAAGAGAAGATACTTCTCCCATTCCATTAACTGGTTTCTTGGTCGCTCTTGTGCAGGACCTGAAAGACAATTACCACATTCAGCTTTCCCAAAAACACTGAAAACGGAATGCCCCGTAGTGACACGAAATAAAGCATACTTACTTCTTTTCAGTCCCATGTTCTTCATTTGTTTGTGCCTGGCATACCCATTTTGGGCCAGTCTAATGGATAAGGAAGCACCTCTCCTGTTTGAATTAAGGAAATTACAGAATATACACAATCAGTACATTTGTATTTGCAAGCCATTTCATGATGCAATGTTACATTCCTTTTTAATACAAAACATTTAGTAAGTGGTAGTTTTCAGATATTTCTGGAATGTTTTAGATTAGATCCCGAAATTTAGTTAAATAAAAAAACAAAACAAAAAAAACAAGCAAAAAACCCCAAACAACCACCCACAATACCAACATTCGAACCTTTATACAGAGTCACATTTTATAGTCTCTTCAGGGAATAAAAACTTTTTTTTTTAAACAAAAGCATATTGGAAGCTATGAAACTAACACTAAGATACTAAAGTATTTTAAACGTGCAACTGCCTCTCCAGTATGATTTTTCACATTCCTGAATAACAATTATAATGTGTAAAGTAAAGTGACTATTTGTAATACTCAAACACATGACAGCACACAGTCTGAACAACATAAAATTCTTTCTCTGCATTTAACCCATTCACCAAGTGAAGCAGCAGACAGCCAGGAACACAGCACCCAGGGAGCAGTGTGTGGGTACGGTACCCTGCTCAAGTGTACCTCAGAGGTGTCACTAGCAGTCCTGGGATTCAAACCCACAACCTTCTGATGACAGGGGCAACTCCCTAACCACTTAGGCCACCAGCTGCCCCATAGCAGTCAGGGATGAGAATTACTTAAAATTGTGCATAGAAACAGCAGTTTAATACCCACAACGTGCACATACATTCAAGGAGCATCTAATAAAATGGACAAAGAATGTAAAAGAAGGGAACGTGTTGTGTAGTTTCACACTTGTTTTACCTCATAGCCCCAAGCTTGCCTTTCTCCATAAAGAGCTCCACCAAAACTCTCTTTCCCTCTGGAAAGAACCTGGCATGCAATGTCCTGCCGTTTACTTTGTCTTTGAACCAATTTACCGCCTCAACAGACCAGCTCTGTCCATTCTCTGGGTTTACCTAATAAATCAAATGTCATGTCATGTGTATTATATACACACACAGTGTTATCATGTCTTTATGAACCTTAATCATTCTTACATTTGCTAGGGAGACTTTCAGAGCTTGCACTGGCACTTGAGCAATTTCTCTGGGAAGCTCCTTGACATTTGAAAGAAAAAGGCACGTGGAATCTCCATAGTCAATTCTCCTGACCTTCACTTCAAGGTTTTTGACACCTTTAAGACTGGTACATAGGTGACTGCTATCTAAAATAAAATACAAAAATAAATAGCATACTTGGCACACTTTTAAAATAACCTTTGACAATATTTTCTACGCTCAAGTACTCACCACTGTTCATTACATATATCTTTGTCACCTGGGCACGGCACCACAAACCCTGCTCAGGAAACCACCCCATGACATAAGTGCCAATATTCGGGATGCAGTTTCTCTCAGCATATGACTTACAGCTTTTCATTCTGTTTTAACAAACACAAACAAACACAGTGAAATGTACTGAAGACAGAAACATAACTATGTAAGACACATATAAAGAACTAAAGAAACAAGGATGAGAATAAAACCTCCACTTACGCCATGACTTCAGACAGTTTCTGTAGGTTGGCGTCTTTCTGCTGTATGTAGAATTTGCTTGGGCTGACCACATGGGTGGCAAAAACAGGCATCTCTTCAAATTTCTTAATTTGAAATTCAGGTATTCGGACAAAGGACTCATCTCCCATTGTCCCTTCAGTCAGTTCTTCAAAGACACACTGGTGCTTCATTTGTTCTGAGTTTACAGGTTCATCACTTGAAGTACACACAGTATGACTGAAGAGGTCAAAAACCCTTGGGCCATTACAATCAGTAACAGCCAACGTCTCATCACATTCCGAACCTTGCACAGCATTTTGTACTTCTGTGGAAATACTCCCAACATCCCACAGTTCTGAGTGTGTGGCAATTACACAACTATAGGTGACAAAATCTGCATTGCAGCTTTTCACTTTAAAGGTAGGCCCAGAAACCTTGTGTGTAGTATGTAGTGTTATCTCCTCCTGATCTATTGCTTCAGTTTTACCTTTCTGTTGTTGTATTAATACAAAGGTCCTCTCTACAGCACTGAATGAACTGTTCTCGGGCATTTTTTGGGTCTTTCCATTCCTTTGCAGAAAACACATGAGCTGAGAGGAGGTTTGTTTCTGATGTTGAACTTCAGGGTCATTTCGAAACTGCTGGCCAAAGTTGGGGGTGGTTACATTCCGAGTCGTGCTTGGAGAGGTTCCCTTTGGGCTAAAGGTGTCCAAACTAGCCTCGGTTTCAGTGGTGTTCTGCTGTATGTTTTCCATTTCATCCACTTTGCACTTGTTAAATAACTCAACTCCTGTGCCATTATTTGGTGAAGTTTGGCCAGATGTGTCTCCTTTTTCAGCTTCAAATGACAAAGTAAACTGTGGAAGAGACAGTGTTGGCCTGATAACTTGAACAGCTTTGGTGACTGAACTTGACAGAATGTAATTCTGTAGCAAAGGCCCAAATTTCAAAACATTTGGAACAAACACTCCATTCTGACTTCTGAATTGGACCACACTCTCAGAGGACAAGCCGCTTCTGTAAGTGAGGGGTTTCTTCAAGCTATCTGAGTCCAGAACTAAACAGGAGAATGGGAAAACTGGTCAGTCTTATACCACAGTCTCTGGAAATTTCTCACAAGCAAAAGATTGTCTCCATACCTGATGTGAGGTCCTGGAAGGTTGTCATCAACTCTCTTATTACAAGACACCTGGTATCTAAAGTCTTCAACAGCTGTATAGCTTCTTGTACTTGAGTTGTACTAGGGAAGTTCAGAAAGTCTTCAATCTCCTTGGTTGCCTGTAAAAGTAGTGTTAGTTCTGTGTATTTGGACAGAAAATAAACAGAACTGGAACAGCTTTAGGTAAATGTTTGTTCTTCATGGTTAATTTACCAAAAATATTAACAGCCCGAGTAATTATTAAGCCTTAATTCAAATTATAACTATTACTTTTACGAATTAACTTTCATTATTTACATACATGCAGGTTCTATGTCCTGTATGTCTAAACTAAAATGCCTTTTTAACCTAAACTAGAATGGCTCGCTAACAACGGCTAACTTGCCTCCACCAAACAAATAAACTGAAATAACACTGGTCAGGCTGTACAAACGTATTTACCTTTTCAGTGAAGCGATTCAGTTCTTTGTTCAAGGCGTTCCTGGCATTTTCGAGAATAGTACGTTTGTAAAAAAGAGACTTTTTAATGTCTTCAGGGCACCCCACAGACATGGTGGTTCTTTCAATAACAAACGGCCACGCAGTTACGGCTCATTTACAGAGAGAAGCTCTCACATTGGGTTAGGAGACAGATTGAAAATTGAGGGCGCTTTCTGAGCTGATGTGCTGTGGTTTACCTGTTTTTAATGTTGTTTTCAAAATCAGAGTACTTCAGAGTAAATGGCTTTTTTCAAATAGCTATACGAGTAACGTACAACCCCGCTTTCTTGTCCACCTTCCTTGATATCGGGTGATAGTCAAGTGCATCCACGTGTTAGTCAGTTCTACCAGGATTTTTTAGCCCTGGACTACAGACAAGACAGGAAGGCAGGCTAAAATCAACTACTCATATGTAGCGCAGGTTTCTGCAAAAAACAGTAGTTGGTGTTTATTTTTCTTTTCGTTAAAGCACGATTTAGCAGTTTATGGTGCTGTTCAAGATACAAGAAAATTATTTAACCACATTTCGTGACCAAACTGTGTTAATCTAAAAATGTAGCCAGCATTTTACCATACCAATAAATATCCAGTCACGACTAGCAGTAAGATATAAAATAATGATCGGACCTTCCCATTGGAATTAAGTAATGAATGGAGGAGGCTGGAGTGTCACGTTTGACTCACGTGGTCAATGAACAGCGAATTGACGTCATCAAGAGGGTTCTGGCAGTGCATGGGGTTTGAGCTGAGAGAGATCAGCAGACACTTTTGAACTCAACAACTGATAACACACACACTATCCACTTGGTAGGTCTTAGATACAGTACGTGGACAAAAGTATTGGGACGCCTGGCCATTAATGATATTGCATTCAAATGGAGCTGGTCCCCCCTTTGCAGCCATAACAGTTTCCACTCTTCGTGGAAGGCTTTCCACAAGATTTTGGAGTGATTCTGCGTGGAATTAGTACCCATTTATTCTGTAGAGCATTTATGAAGTCATGCACTGATGTTGGATGAGAAGGCCTGGCTCACAATCTCCGTTACAGTTCATCTCAGAGGTGTTGGGTGGGGTTGAGGTCAGGGCTCTGTGCGGGCCAGTCAAGTTCTTCCGCAACAAACTCATCTAACCGTGTCTTTGTGCACTGGAATAGAAAAGGTTCTTCCCTAAACTGTGTCCACAACGTTGGAAGCACAGCGTTGTCCAAAATGTCTTGGTCTGCTGAAGTATTAAGATTGCCGTTCACTGGAGGAAAGGGGCCTAGCCCAAACCCTGAAAAACAGGTGTGTCCCAATACTTTGTCTATATAGTGTATTAATAATTATGCAGGGGTTCTGTACAAGACTTGGCATGTTTAACAGTAATGTAATCTGTTTAACTCTTTGAGATATGGGCACAGAATTTCTGTGTTGGAGTTTTCCTGACGTGTTGATCAAATCTTCTCAGAAGCATGGAAGGTTGGAAAGTTGTATAGATGTATTCTGTGTCTGCTTACAGACAGAGCTGCCATACTCATTCAAGATGTGGGGGTACATGCCCCACCAAATTTTTGATATATAGATTTTTACAAATATTTTATTTGATTACAATTATTTCATAATATGCAGTTATCATTGTGTATTGAGTATGTCTTATTTTTGTCATATTTCAAAATGTCATACATGCCCTTTTCCTTGATTTTTTCCAAAAGTTGCAGAAAGAAGCCAGTTCAAAACAGCAGGTAGGCTCACGCAGCCGAACTCTGTTGTGTTTGAGATGTAGACTATGGTGTTTGGCTGAGGTGTTTAGTAGATAATTGTGACTGAAATTTGAGAAATACAGGCATAGTTTGCTTTGCAAGTTAGCGCTAGTTAAAGATAGTAGCCGTCCCTCGGTTCTGTTGTTTAGCCTTCTGACTGTTTGTGACTTGAGATGGAATAGCATCCTATTTAATATCGGTGAAGGAGAGCTGTGTAAATGTTATGACAGCTGATCATTTTTAGCACAACACTGAACACTGAATTCCATTGGGTTCCATTGGGGCAGCTGGTGGCCTGCAGGTTAGGGAGTTGCCCCTGCGATCGGAAGGTCGTGGGTTCAAATCCAAGGACTCCTATTGGCACCACTGAGGTACCCTCGAGCAAGGTCCCGTCCCCACACACTTCTCCCTGGGTGTTGCGTCACTGGCTGTCCACTGCTTCACTTGGCTAATGGGTGAAAATGCAGAGACAGAATTCACAAGGTGTGCTGTGGTGTGGTGTATTCATGCGTGACTATAAAGGGACACTTTCCTTTATATCTCCAGGTCAAGGTACAGAGGAAAGTTCATAATTCTTTCCAAAAAAAAACAAAACCCTAGCCCTGTCTTTAGTTAGTAGGTTGTAGGCTGAGATTTATAGTGGAATAATTAATTCCTTCAGGGACAATGGCAGTCAAGGCAAAGAGGACCCAGAGAGTGAAAGTTATTGAGCAATGTAATACCAGTTTACAATAAAAAGTGTACAAGATGGAACTACTCTTTTCAAGACAACAAAGAAGCTAGAAAAAAGACACAACTGAAATATAAAATATATAAGAGAGGGTATGGCGGTCCTAGGGATTATTATTCTTCTATTAAAGTACCGTTGCCATAAAGGGGTGTGTTTGGTATTGAACTACATTTAAGTAGACGGGAGGAATTGAAGTAACATCCATATGAATGCCAGGACCCAAGCACTTAACCCTTAGTTGCTTCAGGGGGACTGTCCCTGTACCTAATGATTGTAAGTCACTCTGAAGAAGGGCATTAGCCAAATGCCCCCTTTACCCTTTACCCAAGGATTCTCAGTAGAACATTGCCCAGAGAATCACACTGCCTCCAACCGCTTGCCTTCTTCTACATGATGTAAAAGTAAATGTGAGGCCACCTTGAGATTTTAATTGGGATCTCCCTTCCTTCAATCCAGGACATCTTCAAGGCACCCTGTCTGCACAGAGCCTCTGCTATTGTAAAAGACACCTCCCACCCATCAGATTTGCTCTTTTGACCCCCTGCCATCAGATAGAAAGTTCCGCAGCACCAGGACAAACAGTTGGGTTCTGCAACAGCTTCTTCCCTCAAGCTGTCAGACTCCTGAACTCCCTGTCGCAACCCAAACCCCATCCCATGCCCTCACCCCCCCCTCCCTCCAGACATTGCACATCATAACGCACTGGTACTTTGTACTTTGCACACTGCTATGGACATTTGCATTGTTTGCACTGAGCGTTTTTGCACATATACACTGAACATACATACAGTAAACTTTTTGCACATCCTTGGCATCTTTGCACTGCACTAAACTGCCTCAGTATACATGTGCTGCTTTCTTTCTGCTTCAGAATATATCTCCTGCCTGTCCTCCATGTTTGTTGCACTGATACTTGTTACACTGTCTTGTTTTACTTTTTGCCTTCACGTTGTATGTTGTGTGTTTGTTTTTTGTGCTTTCCGCACACCCGCGACTATAAGAAACTCAAGTTCGTTCCGTCATATACTGTGTATGTGGATGGATGACAGAAAAAGTCTGTTTGTGCAATTTTAGGAAAATGTTCATCAAATGCACATTAAATTGCACACTTGTCACAGCCAACAGCAGCCACTTTGTAATTAAAAGTGATTTCATAACAGCTTCTCCGATTTGGACAAAGGCGATTGGTCATATTTGAACATAACGCCACCAATAATAGAGTAATGTTTTCATTTACAGCATTGATGTATGACAGATTTCTGTGTGGCTGGAAACTATAATAAATACATCTAAACATTTCTAGTGTCATATGCTGAATGCTGCAATATTTTTTCATCAACATATTTTAACAGTTAACAGTAATCAGCAAGTATGATCTACACTGCCACCACCTGGCGTAACCTGGTATGACTACTTCATACAAAAGATGAAATGCTCTTCAAAAAGAGAAAAGTGGGCAGAGGAATCCCTTTTAAATAGGTGACTTGACATAGAATAAGTTATCTATAATGTGCATGGCTGCTAGTAAAATGGAGGAGAAGACAACAATAGAAAACCTTCATTCTCTTTTGCTTGCCAGCAGTATAGCAAGTGTTTTCCTGGCATTTCTTGCAGATAGTGTAACAGACTTATTTGTTCCTTCTCCACTACACCTGATGTTTTCCTTGCAATCAGATGGCTCATGACTGTATTTGCGTTTAATAACAGCACGTAGAAGTTGTTGGCTCATCCAAACTTTGGTTCTTTTGTAGAATGAATCATGCCTTAGGCATTCAGTAATTACCTCGGTTGGGCAGTACTAAGGCACAATCTTCAAACAAATCTTTTTCCATTATAGGGTAATCATTGTACCTGGGTCAAAGGTTTATAAATCATATTTATTTTTACCTTTTTTTTTCCCTACACAGGCATAGGATTAGTCAAATAGATGTCAAGTCTTGCCTGCACAGGAAGGGGTGCACACCATTATAATAACAACAAAGCTTGGATCTCAGAAAAAGATTTTAATACCGATTCTGTTACGGCATTACTCATGTTTTAATGATAGCGGGAACAGTTGGCAAATCGTAAATTGCTAATACAAGATTGAGATGTAAAGTTTTAAGCAACATTAACACATTACGTTTTACCTAACATTACATAACATTAACATTTTGTCAGATTTATTGATACAAACTTAACACTTTCCTGAGCTCATTTCAGACAAGTAAGAATGAAAATAATTGTATTTATCCTGAGGGAAATGCTTATTGCAACAAGACAGAATACGAGAGAAGACATTTGAAAAATCAAAATATAGACAATAGTGCAACACAATGAAAATTAGTAACAGATAACAGTGTAACACTGACTTTGCTGTATGTCAAGATTTAGAGTGCTGTACCAGTAGATCAGTGGTGCACAATGACTTATGAACGTGGCTTAGTGTGAATGCAATAAAAAATAAAGGCAATAAAATAGCAGCAAATGATAAAGGCAATGAGAAACAGCTGAGTTGTATATATCTGGGGCGACTGGTGGCCTAAGTGGTCCCTGTGATCAGAAGGTCATGGGTTCAAATCCCTGGACCACTAGTCACACCTCGGAGGTACCGTCCCCACACACTGCTCCCTGGGTGCTGTGTTCCTTGCTGCCTGCTGCGTCACTTAGTGAATGGGTTAAATACAGAGGAAGAGTTTTGTGCTGTGGCGTGTTCAAGTGTGACAAATCGTCACTTGACGCTATATCACACTAATCTGATTCAGAACAGAAAAACGACCAAGTTTAATTCCTCCCCAGAAGAACGGGGAGGAATTATAGTCTCGTGGCCACAGGTAGAAAGGATTTCCTGTGGTGTTCAGTCCTGCACTCTGATGTCTTTTGCTGTGTGTGCTCCGATGGCCTATTGAGGAGGCATGCATGGGGTGGGAGGGGTTGTCCATGATTCAGAGAAGCTTCTTCAGCATTCTCCTCTCAAACACCTCCATCAGTGTCTCAAGTTTGACACTCAGAACATAAGTAGCATTTTTGATGAGGTGCTTAGCCTGTTAGCATCAGTTTAATTTCTCTACGATCTGTATGTGTTCAGAGGGCTTATTCGTTTTCTTGTCACCAAATGAGATTAGTGATGGATTCTACCAGTTATGACCATTAACCACAATGCTGTTTCAGAATCCTCATTAAAGCCTTTTAAGGATTTGATCTGTGAATAATCTGCAAAGTATATTGCAGATTACATACAACTTAAATGTTAGCAGTGGTTTTATACAGTACTTGGCCATACATTATGTAATAACTCTTGTTGTACTATAATGTCATTGAGTTTTTTGGGTTTTTTTTTTAGAATTTTAAGCATAATTCTAAATATTCAACTCTGGAAAAAAATAAGAGACCACAGCAATTTATTTTTTAATCAGCATCTCTGAGTATGACAACCATTTCATGCCAGTGTCTGTAAAATTCCTACACAAGCACCTCGCTCTGCTTTATGAGGTACTGATTAGTGATCACCTGAATCAGATCTTATTTAATGAGGAAAAGTATTAAAAAAAACACTGCTGTAATCAACTCTCATCTTGCAGTGTGACCAGTTGGATGGCAAAACACGACTAGAAGTGTGTCAAAGGTCATTATTACCATTTTGTTTAAGAGATTTGTTTTATTATTCAAGTTCTGTAAACACCATCATTTCTCTTATTTTTCTCTTATATTAAAATGATGCTTTAAAGAACAATGTTTTTATTTTGAATTTAGGAGAAATATTGTCAGTTCTTATAAACTAAGGAAAGGTTTTGTGTTCAATACTTGCACCTATAAAAGATCAGACCTGGGAAACTGAATATTTTTGCAGTGGTCTCCTTTTTTTTCAGGAGCTGTGTTTTATTTTACTATAATTTAATTATTTGGGGCTGGTCCATGCTCCACAGTTTAAGGAGCGACGGTCACATTTCCAATATTACAGAACATGAAGTAGGAAATGACACAAGAAACAGGTTGTCTCATATACACATCACAGATTAATTATTAACAACACACAGTGATTGCACAAATC
Source organism: Hydrocynus forskahlii (assembly GCA_037974365.1). Lineage (NCBI taxonomy): Eukaryota > Metazoa > Chordata > Actinopteri > Characiformes > Alestidae > Hydrocynus > Hydrocynus forskahlii. The sequence continues at coordinate 20,361,644 of JBBPCX010000032.1, read as the reverse complement.
AGGATAACTCTTGGTGGCATCTGGGCTAGGTTTGCAACTGTTTGCATCTGGGCTAGGAGTTTTATGTCGTAACTGTGGCTTCGCGTCACCTTTTGCTCCGAGCTGCAGAAATGTATGCTCAGCCGTGAGGAATACACTGCAGTGAGTGATTATTCTTATGGAGGTCAAATGATGTCCTGTACATGAACTGCTGCCCTGTAGATCATGTGAAAATAGCCACACATTACAAGCATTCAAACTGCAAACACATGGCTGAAGTGTTGGAACTTCCGTGAGCAGCCAGCCAGCTCCTGTTTGATTCGCTGAAGGACCTCCGTGAATAACCATTGGTCAGGTTGGTTTCCAGCACATCATGTAAACAGACCGATATAAAGTGTATGACAACCAAACATTTTGGAATTTCAAAGCGATTTGGGGGATTCAAACGAAACCACAATAAGTCAAACTGAGAAATGACCCGACGTACCTCCCATGTGTCAGGCATCAATATGTCATCGTTGAGCGTTCTTGACGATTGCAGCTGGACGAACTTGAAGAGCAGTTCTTTTTTTTTTCTCCTCAGTTTGCTTTTCAAGATACTGCTTTCTTGGCTTACCCTAAAACGCAATGCTCATGATAATTCAATTACACAAACGAACAGATTAAAATAGCAAACTGCTTTTTGCAGAACATGGTTGTGAAAACGACTGTCTTGTGTATTCTGAGGGGGTGGAGTAGAGAAGTTACTCTAACCAGAAATTTTAAAAATAGATTGCAAATGAGGATCTTGTTAAACACGAAGAACACAAGCCTTTGTTGTTTGCTAGTGTTACTGTAGCAAAGATTTTTTTTTTTAAACCATACGCTAGGATACCACTGAAACCAAGTTTACAACATTCTCCATCAAATAATGCTCATTTATACAATAAACCAGTCACGTTGTATAACGGTGGTTAAATATATGGAGCAGCCAAGGGTTTGTTTAATCATACAGGATTTGTTTGAGCTTGTTCGTGTTTGTGTCAGTCTCTAGCCATAAATTCAAGTAATTCTGCATTCAAATGTGAATATGAACGCGTGAGAAGACGGGAAAGGAGAAAAGAAGGGACTGGAGCCATGTTTCGTTTCATTTCCTCTTAACAGCAAAAGCCTGTGAGTAGCTCGACCAGTTTATGTCTGCATTATCACGTTTCTTCAGATAGCCCCTGCAAATAAAGATAAAATAAAGTCTGTGGAAAAATCTTACGCTCCTTTGCAAGCTGTTTAAAGCCATTTACCTGAGGAGTAATGGCCTCTGCCAGATAATGCAAAAGTTAGCATTAGAATAAAGGCAGACAACAAGAAAGCATTAAAAAACAAAAAAGAGATTTGTTATTTTTGTATGAAGTGCTTTTGTGAGCTGGTTAGAACACAACAGGTTGAGTTCCAGTCTTCATCGTGATGCCTCCAGCCTTTGCATCTATTTGTAAAATGCCATCAGCAGCACACATGACATAATCTAATGAAAGATCAATTGAGCTGAACCAGGTAATGGGAATGGGAAGAAATGGGAATGATTAAGCAAACACAGACATACATAAAATCACTACTTACTGTATTAATGTTATTTGTATATATTCTATTAGCAGCTTTGAAAAACATACTTCTCAGCCAAACAGGCTGAAAATATGATTTTCTCAGGCGGTGAGGACTTTTGCATGGTATATGTACACATCATGAATTCATATTTCCACACTAGAACATAAAAATCACACTTCACAGAAAATAGATTACAAATTAGGAGTATTTATTGTACCTGAATCAATTTACATAAAAAAGTATTTTCTATTTTATGTACATATATACACTGAGAAAATAATTTTATGTACAGCATGAAATGAATGAGTTCCGTAAACTGAACTGTCACACTAACAGAAGAAGTATTACCATGTATAAGCCCAATATAACTTTTAGTGCAAATGTGTATGGAAAGGTGAGAGTATACATAAGGAGGGTGAGAATGTCCTGTGGGTTTATGAGAGACCAGCAGAAGGTGCGTCTCCTAATCTCACACTGCCCAGGAACGTAGCATGATCAGTCATACTGATTAGCGAGTCCTCATAAACTACCCGGATGGAAATGCGCTGGTGGGCGTGGAGCACACTCACGCCAGCTGTGTAACACGTGTTGAACTTGCGCTGGCCGGTCTCAATGCTGCACGTGCAGCGCAGGAAGGGCAAGCGATCCACCAGCACCTCGTAGCTGGCAATGTCTGTGAAGTTCAGATAGTAGATCTGGGAGAACACCAAAACACAGAGCAGAACACAATAATGTTTTCACATTCAGGCTCTCTTTTTCTGACCCCCTTACTTGCCACGTAAGGAATCCATACAAATATCATGGTGGTTATCGTAACATTTTCACAACGCCTGTGGTGACTATTATTCCATTATATAATATGCATTATAGTCAATGCTGAATTAGGATCTGTGATTGCCTTTAACATTTAGTGACGAACAGGGACGGGTTATGCTAAATCAGCGATTAAGCTACGTTTTATGCATGTAGGCCTTGTTTCTGATCCTTGTTGCAAAACCCATTTTGTAGAGGTGCATGCCAGGAAGAAGAGGCCCAGGAGCGTACTCACTTCTACCTGACTATAGATGAAGTAGATGCCGTCCATGAGCACCTCTAGCTCTCCAGAGCGCGAGTGCATCTTGAAAACCTTGTGGTGTATGGAGACCATTTTCCAGTTTTTCAGCACACCCTCTGGAAGATCTCAGTGTGAGAAAAAGGCAATCACTCAATACCAGTCAAAGACAATGTGACTGTAACTAGTAAAACTGGAGAAATGACTAGGGATGTCCCAATCTAGGGGATCGTATTTCAAGGCATCATGTATGACCTATATTAAGCCTGTACAAAGCCTGAAGCTTTGATCCTTGATGTCATGTCCTATATTTTCTACTTACACCACTGATGCAGAGGTGAGGTAAATGGGCATAATCCACAACAGTGGAGCAGAGTGGCATGTCTTCAAATGATGTATTTATTTGCAGTGTGAAATTATTTTACGACAACTGCAAAATTTGCACCTGTAGCTCTTCGAGGGAGTTTGGCTTGGTCCCATTTAGTCTGAAAAACTAGCATCTAAAGTGTAAGCAGCTTTTGTGCTTGGAGTCTGCGAGTTTGCTGAGTCAAATTTAAACACAAACCAAAACTTAGCACACAACGAAATGGTCAAAACATCAGTCCAGAATGTCATATTCTGCACCTTTTTACTGTCATTTTACTGTAGTATTAATTAGTGAATATATTACCCAGATTATGGTGCTGCATTATCAGACAAAAAAACTGGATCAGGACATCCCTAGTTATTACTTTGGAGTCTTGCTAAGTTGGTTACTTCACAATATAGGACAGTTTCAAAGTAATGAATAAATCATAGCAAATTCTTACTAAAAACATCCTGAAATATTACCCTTACCTTCTCTCACTAATATTGTTGTCTCCTGGCCTTGCAAGTGTACCACAGCAGGCTGAAAATAAAAAACAAAAAAAACAAAAACTTAAAGGCATCTTTTTAACAGTGAGGGTTTGGATCTCTTTCATTGCACGACATAAAGGACAGTTCATATTGTGCCAGCCTCTTGTTGAAATACCTACCTGGAACTCCCTTGCCTTGGATTTATCAACACCTCCTGAAGAAAAAATGGATACATTTATTTTCACAGCTTTAAATAAATAAGAGTTGTGTTTGTATCATAAGCTATCCATTTGTTTTACCTGCAGGCCCTTGTGGCCCTGGAGGGCCCCTTGGCCCTGGGGGTCCAGGTGGCCCTGTAGGGCCTAAATCATTTCTGCCAGGAATACCAGGGATCCCTGGAATACCAGGGGGGCCCTGTGGCCCTGGTGGGCCTGGTGGCCCAGGAGGACCAGGTGCACCTGGTAATCTTTTCCTTCCTGTAAGAAAAGAGACACATCTAACAACAAATAACCACTTAGCATGCTAACCATAGGATACAATAGAGGATAGGAATGTATTGTGCCAGTGCCATGCGCTTCAGCACTTGGTGGCCTCATTCGGTGATAATGGCATTTCAGTGTGAAGTGTGGAAGAGTAATGGGGGGTACAAATTACCTTTTTTCCGTTTTCCATTGGATTCTGAAAAAGAAATGGTTACAAATTAAGGGGGTGTACTGTAAGCGATTAATATCCCTGTTTACAGCTAAGTGGTAAGGAAATAATGGTAGTTAATATTTTATTATTCAGTATTAATATATCATTTAATATGAATATTTTCACAAAATATTGTGAGAAATGTGACTATAATTAAGGGGAAAAATTAAAAGCCAGTCATTAAACTTCATAAAAAATAAGCTTAAGCATCTACAAATGATTCTGCTATAGATAATTGTCTTGTAGCCTCGTTGACTCCTAGCCTCCCCATGTTTATGGATCTCACTCGCATTCTTTAGAAGGGTTACCCGTGTAGCTGTAGTGAAAATAAGTACCATCCTCATTTTGAACACACACACATACACACACACACACACACTTCATTGAGACTTGGGCTGCATTTTAATGATGTGGTCAGAATCTCTGTCCCAGGTAACGGAGAGCAGTGTACTTACAGCTTGTAAGTGTGGATTCCCGTACACACACACATCTGCCTGAAGCATTAGCCGGCAATGGAACTCGAGAGGTTAATTAGAGAGATACATTATCCTGCCAAAATCCTTTCCTCTGAATTAGGCCCAGATGGAAAATGTAGATGAAAGTCTGTGCATGTACATGTGTGTGTGTTGTCCAGGGAGGTGGGCATCACTACAACGCCTGTCTGACTAGTAAAGTTTGCACACTTGCATGTTGCAAAAGAATCCTTTTTAAGTGCACTCCTCTAGGTTAATGTATACCATGTCATTACAACTACAAAGGCCGTTTAACCTTAAAACATTCACATTTTGAATCCCCCCCAGGACATGTGGCCATTTTTTCCTCCCTTCTGCACGAATTACTGGATGCACCCGCATGAATTTGTCCTAATGAGCAACGCTATCAGAAATCTGGTCCATGTTATAACTGCAAACGTTTGAAATACAAACGGCTTTTGTGATCTGGAGCTGAGATTACAGAAGGTTTTGTTAGTATGGTGTGCACTTGGAGCCTGGGAGTAATTACTGTTTACAGAGTCAGAATTTTTACTGATTTATAGCAAAAGTCTCGCAAGGTACATATTTTTTCCCCTCACACCCCTTCTCCTTTAAACACAATTAGCACACTTTACTGAAGTGTTCATTGTCACGCAATAGAATGTGGGAAAATTTATCAAGATCTTGGCGTACCACAGCACTTGTTGTAAGGCGATCTCTGGAGGGGATGTGAGCAATTATCACAGTGGATGAGCACTCAGGGATTTGCATTCAAAGGACAAACATCAAAAGCACATAGCTGCATAGAGCATATGGATCACTTACTGACATATTACAATGTGCAGAGAATCAGCATTGATTCCAGAGCCAATAAACTTTTAAAAGATCGTCAAAAATAAAGAAGAGAAGGCGACCTGGCCAGAATCATTTGATGTGACTATGCATATTAGTGTAAGAAGTAAGGCTCCGGGAATGGTTTTATCCACCCTCTCGCCACAAATATATTCTTTCACAGCAACTGTTGCGAGGTGGGACAAGCAAGCAAAAATGTCGGCAAAAATCCAATTAAAACTAATGAATTTAGGTTAGACTGTAAAATACAAAATCAAAGTAAACTGTCATCTCAGCTATATATACATACATACAAACAAACAAACAAATAAATAAGCGCACACACACACACACACACACACACACACACACACACACACCCACACCCCAAGACACACACACACACAAACCCACACACACACACCCCCACACACACACACAACCCC
>JBBPCX010000032.1:20327840-20348032 GCA_037974365.1 Hydrocynus forskahlii | reverse complement strand
GGGGCAACTCTGTTATGCCACTGGCAGTCCTGGGAATCGAAATCTTAAATTCTGGTTGCAGGGGCAACTCCTTAACAACTAGGCCAATTAAAAGTTTTAGCATCTTCCACAATACATTTTCACATGTCCACACTGAACATGTCACATGTTTGTTTATATTTTTGATGCATTTTTCAACCCTGCTACTGTCAGGAGAGCAAGTTCATATCCTGATGATTCCAAGACTTGAAGGCCTTCTGCAGACAGGCAGCCGAAATTGGATTTTTCAGCAATTCCGATTTGAGCAAAACAGTTATTCTGCAGTTTGGACGTCAAAAAGCCACATGAACAACATTTTGTGATCGAATTCAAGCCACATGTACAGGGGGTTTCAAATCTCATTCAGATCAGATCTCTGGAAGGCCAATTCAGTTTGAGCAGTCAGTCTGGATGTCATGTGTTTATTTCTTTATCTGGCGATGACGATTCTTGAATGTGATCAGAATGTGCTACAAGAAAACCGGCACTGCATGACAAATAGCTTAAACACAGAGTAGAAGCTTTTAACAGACATATAGCCTAAGTAAAAGCTTTACGTTGTATGCTGATGTTTTACGAGGACTTTGACATTGTTGGCTGACCAGGTCACCCCACTCTAATGCCATGTTTTGTTTATGTTCCATTTGCTAAACAGCACAATACTGTTCTGAAATTATAGCATGGTTGTCCTGTTAGCTGGTTACAAGGATAAAGGAAATCTCTCTTTTAATCCAAGCTCTGAGCTCATACATGCAACTAGTTTGCCAAGTTTTGCCTGCTCCTTCCCTGACAGCATACTCCCACATGTGCTTTTACTAAGGCAACCAGTGTGAATATGCAAGCAAATGTGAGTCTGGCCAAGCCAATTACACTTTGTCAGATGAAATGCCGAACACTCAAGTCTGAAAGATTTTAAAAACAGATTAAAGAAATGTAGTGATGCGCAGTGCAAACAGTGCAAAATGTTGGATAAAACAATTGTTTTGCTGGTGCCTTGTGTGTATTCAAACTTATTAAACCTCATAAACAGCAACCATCATGACGCATCTTGCAAAAAACCTCCCCCACAAATCTGATTGCTAATTTTAGCAGTTCCTAAGACCATAATTGACTTAATTCTTATTTTGATGGAAAAATCACAGTCTGTCCACCTGAGCTTCCTGTTTGACTGTACAATGGCCGTATGGTTCATATTAGTGAAACATGCTTGTTGACCTGCGGGTCAGGTTGGGTGTTCCGTTCTTAATATGTTCAGACCTGTACGGTATAACCTGTGTGTATGGGGAAGGGGGAGTTAATAAAACTATTGTAGGTAAAGGACCGTTATCTTGTCCTGAGAGGAGCTGGAATGAATTTATCCAGCATGATGCTCGTCGCAGAGCATATTCAGTTCTACACAAATGAAACATCAACATAAGTTGATACTGTGTCAAATATTAACTAACGTTTGTGAAACTCGCATTGAGTGAAAGGTACTGGAGGGACATAAAGGCACAATTAAACCTATTCCATGGGTCTGTAGCAGCTTAGCCGGCTTGGTTAGAACACCAAAAGGGCAGGTCACCACAGCATAGACTTGGTTCCAGCTAACTCTTAATGAAGGATGATGGCTTACATCTGAGAGTCAATAACTGGTGTTAAGAGTGACAGCCAAATTCATGTTCTGTGGTGTGCTCGTAGAAATCATTGTCATTGTTGCGTTTGTAGAGGTCATTTTCCAGAGGTATTTCAAGGGCCTTATTTTTTGCACTTCTGTTATCAGAGTATGATGCCAAAATCTGAATAATGCCCATTTCCCAGATGGATCAGTAATAGAAATTTGGCGCAGTCATCATTTTTAAAAATACCATGGCAAACCCTTTTACCTTTACCATATACAGCCCAGTCCAATCCATGGGCCTACACTAGTATTGGATTTTAGGCTTAGAATTTTATTAAACCCTTTTAAGCAGAACGAATGTTCTACTGTACTGGTTAATGTAAACATACAGGACCATCCAGCTGATGTGTACACCAGGCATGTTCAGCTCTCCTTCATGTTTAATCTTAATCATCTGCCATTACCATTAAACAATGATAGTGTGCACGTGCACTTCATCAAAAGCTGATAATGAACAACAAGTACAACGCTCCTCTCTGTTCTTTGGGGGTGGGGGGGGGGGGGTATTCATGCCATTGCAGTGGCGTGAACTGTCTGGAACTTAATGATTAATTCCATCCCCTACCCTTTCAAAGCCCGATGCCGCAACTCTATAGCCACATATCAAATTTGAATGGCACGCATCCAAGTTCCTGATGTTCATCCAAGCCCCACTAAATTTCCACAAGCTGGTGCACCTGCTAGTAATTTGGCTAATGTTTTTCCACCTGCTACCTCATGGTCAACTGCTCCCTAAATCTTCCATATGGCATGAAGTTCTACTCATTGTGGATTCAAATATTTCCAATTTGGGACAACTACAGAAACAGATGAAACAAGCCTTGTAGATCAAGCCTAACATCTGCTTCGCAGTATGGCCAGGGCTTGGCTTTCTCTGTTCTTTCTATTATGCGTATTTGCTTTATCACGCTCCAGTTGTTAACATTCAACTGAGACGGGTCTCCCAAAGTGCAATTTTCTCTTACTTTTGCGCACAGCATTATTGTAAAAGATTACTGTACATATGCAGCTGAGGTAATGCCAGAGCCCACAGTGAAGACTAGAGCATACACGTCTGTGCTGGTTTAATATGTTTGCACAGATGTTTGTCTAGAACATAATAAAAAAAGAGGGAAACTGACAAACATGGAGTGACTACAGATGCTGTATCTAGTGTTTGTATAGGGTTGACAGCGAGAAAACAATCATTAAAGGGCATGATACACTGTCCAACAATGCCCAATAAAGATCAGTTTTCTACTGTTTGCAGCTGGTTTTGTATTGTTCCAGAATAACAAGTGACAAGCCAAATGAACCAATATGAATGGGGAGAACATTCTACAGACTCCTATTTACAAGTATGGTACACAAATCCACCAAACGGTTGAATTGGTGCAATCAGTGTGCTTTTCCCTTAACACTATACAGCAGTGGTTTAAAAAAAAAAGGTTTGCACTGAGAGCTTGTGCAGTGAACCCCTTGAATGTTTTTAACCACTTTGATACTGTATGTTCTTTGTTACTGATGTACTGAGTCCTACTCTAAAAGAATGACTTATGTAAAAGAAATTATTCCAGAGCAGGTTCCTCCGTCCTTACTTGCTTATTCAGCATTGCGCTGTATACCAGGAGACCAGCTATATGAAAAATAATAACAGAAATAACACTTTTGTAGCCTAGTCTACTTGTTATACATGTTTAGTTCTGCAGCTGGTCTCACTACAAGTTTACAGACAAATTATAAGAAACCAAACGCCTCTTCTCAAGCCAGTCTTTTAACAGTCACATAATGACAAAATATGTCAACAGCATGCGCATGGCTGGGAGCGGCCTACCCTAATGTGCCATAAGGGTTTGCTCTGAAAGTATTTGACCCCCCTCTGGTGGTTCCTAATGTACACTAAGAAATCCAGGAGCCTTACAGGGCACCTGAGGCCACAATACCAAAATGATATTATATCTTACTAGTTACTATACTGAAAAATAATTATAAAAATGAGCATCCCATTGTTTAAGTGATTTGAATCAACGACATATGTATGACTGACACCGGTAATCAAACATGGCTGAACTCTTACTTTAGTTTAATTTATTTGGGTAGTGAGTTATATCCCAAAAATATGCAACAGCAATTACATTGCATGATTGTTTTCCATTCTTTACAATATAGTGCATTTCAAAGTAGGTGCATTCAAACCCCAGTACACTACAGAGGATGTAGTAAAGTAGCTAGCCAAGGGTGACCATAACACAGCTCCCTCAGCTCATCCTCCTTAGGAGGGAACACAGGATGCTTCCCTCCATAACAGATGTGCAGAGCATCAGTGGGGTGTCAGTGGGGGCTAACAACTGAGCCAAGAGAGCAAAGATCATGTATTGCTGTTACTAACAGCTTCTACCCCAGAGCCATATGAGAATTGAACATGGCTAAACATTTACAGAGTGACTCTGACTTGAACAAATAACAAGCACTCCTGCATTACAAAAAATGTTTACATTCCATTGCACCGTATTTCCTTTTTTACGAACTGTACTTTAAATTCCACATGTGCAATATACCCAAGTGCAATAACTCACCCGCACCATAGCACTGTCTTGTGTTGTTCTGCATTGTCTTGTATTGTATTGTCATGTTGTACTGCACTGCAAGTGTAAAGTGTCCATTTGTCACACACAAACACAGCACAGTGTGAACAGTGTGAAATTGTTCTCCGTTTTTTTTTTTACCTCAGTGGTGCCGCTGGCAGTCCTGGGATTCGAACCCACAGCTTTCTGATTGCAAGGGCAGACCCCTAACCATCAGGCCGCCAGCTGCCCCACCAACTGCATAGTTTTGCACTTTTCTGCTCCTGAATTGTATTTTAAGCCCTGCATATTTTAAGATGGCTCCAAATGTCATTGTACTCTGTGCAATGACATTCAAGGAACTTTAACAGTTAAGTAAGACTCATAATCATCACTGCTGAGGAGCAATCAGAACACAGCAATCAGTGGAGAGTGGGGAGTAGCTACTCCTAATGACCTCAAATTGTTACTCAAACACAGCACATGCCCATCACACACTGCGTCCTGCCTGACTAACACATGTGCTTAGGATTAGAGGGAGCCAGTGAGGAGAGTTCCACTTACATTGGAGCCGAAGAGTAAATCACTGGAGCTTTCTTCTCGGTCTGCTGGAAGGACTGGTCCCTGATCATCTTCAGCCAGCACGGTTAACGTGGGGTCCCGTTTGGTTTGTGAAAGCTCCCTCTTGACTTCAGACCGAAGATCGAGGAAGCAGGAGAGCGTGATCACGTGCAGGGAGAGCGAGACAACAAAGAATCCGAAGAAGAACCTGCAGCTGCTGCAGTTTTTCGTACAGGCGCAAGAAGGGGTCTGCAGCTGCGGGCAGTCGGCCTTCAGGCCAGCAAACTTGTCCTCTAAACTCTCGCAGGCCATCGTGGGAAGAGGGAAGAGAGTGTGCTATCTCGGCATACTCGCGTCTTTCTGAGGTCCCGAGTCGCTGCTCTTCATTACACCAGGAGGCGTGTGTCCGTTACTCTGAGAACCTGTAGTGCCATCGAGGAACAACCGTTTGTGGTCAACTCTGTAGTTAAGGTGTTCAGGCCCCGCCCACCTCGCCTCCGATTGGCTCACCCATGCTTGGTGCGTCATATTACGCAAACCTTTGAACATCTACTATATGGACAAAAGTATCGGGACACACCTGTGTCCGATCCGAACAGTCGGACAGCCCCTAATCTTTATTAAACATCTTCCTTCTTTTTAGTGCGTGGAACATGTGGACATCGTAATGAGGAACCATTCGTCTGCAGTTTCTTTAATATGTTAAACATCCCGGTCTCTGCATCATTCACCGTGATGATGATGAGGATTAAAATGTATGAAGACAATATAACTGACTATATTAGCCTTTAACAAATACACTATTTGGGCAAAAGTATTCGGACACACCTGCTTTCCAGTGAAGGGCAATCGTAATGCTTCAGCATACCAAGATATTTTGGACAATGCCATGCTTCCAACGTTGTGGACACAGAATTTTGGAAAAGGCCCCTTTCTATTCCGGCATGGCTGTGCACAAAGCAAGGTCCTTAAAGACATGGTTGGGTGGAAGAACTTAAATGGCCCACACAGAGCCCTGACCTCAACGGCATACAACACCTCTGGGATGAACTGGAACGGAGATTGCGAGCCAGGCCTTCTCGTCCAACATCAGTGCCTCAGCTCATGAATGCTCTACAGAATGAATGGGCACAAATTCCCATATAAACACTCCAAAATCTGGTGGAAATCCTTCCAAGAAGAGTGGAAGCTGTTATAGCTGCAAAGGGGGGACCAACTCCATATTAAAGTCTTTGTATTTGAATGCAATGTCATTGCAGTCCCTGTTGGTATGTTGGTCAGGCACCCCAATACTTTTGTCCCTATAGTGTAGAATGAAACCACTGTTTTGGATTTCAGTTTCAATTCTCCAAGGAACTGATCTAAAATGGTTGATCTAAAATGCATTTTCCTCATAAATGGAGTAAATGCAGTGTTTTGTATTCTGAAGATTTAAAAAGATATTGTTTGCAGCAAGATTTTACTGAAATTATTCCAATACAGTTGTAGTTCTTCAGTCTACTGGGACTACCATTGTGTAGACTTCAACAGGAGAAACTTGTTTTTCTCAAGAGCCTCAAATTAATGCCTGATTTTGCTCTTTCTGGTCTATAACAATGCTTGCTTGTTAGATTAAAAGCTATAGGCTTTCATCAAGGCTAAATAATTGCATTTGATAAATGATGCATCATGATAAATGATACTTATTAATGCCCCGCTCTAAAAAGCTAAATAAGCAAAGCAATGTTAGCAAATGAGATTCAGTCAGGAGAAGTAAAATCTGGGTAATTCCTTATTAGTTATGGTTCCTCAATTTATATTTGAGGAAATACATGATAAATGTTGAAATATACCATATTGGATGTTAACTGCTAGGTCTTACTGCAGAACAACTGGAAAATGTGGAAAATATATTTGTTACTAAGCATAGATCCTGTGTTTAGAAAGTCACATCAGCCTAATACTTTATCTTACAAAGACAAGAGTAGTTAACAAGCTACCAAAGACTGAAACTGAACCTGTGTGAATGGGAAGAGTATAGTCTTAGAATATAGAGTACAGTATTAAATGCACCCCAACCACCCCAGCTCTGATATACACGAGACAAAAATCTTAATGTAACTGCAACTGTATTTTGCATTAAAATATAGTACCTGTTTTAAATTATATGTACCTAAGTTTCTTTTCCTTCTCTGCATAGTTTATAATAATAATTAAAGGGTAAAAATGTGTTTTTCTGTAAACTAATTGATATTCACATCAAAAACTCAAAAAGCCAATCAAAGTGAAGCAGTAACGCACTCGAAAAACACACAGAAAGTTTGTTAACTCAAGTCAGGTCTGGAACACATTTCTTAGTAATGAGGTTGAGTTTTTCTCTGTATCAAGGTTCAAGATTACTTTATTGCGACCCTAGTGAGGATTAAGTGGTTACAGAAAGTGAGAGAGTGAGAGAGTGGGGTACTTTAATATCACATAGTATGATGAGACAATGTTTCTCCATGGATCTTTGTGCAACATATAGCAACATTCAACAGAGTGCAAGACAGAGACAATAGACAATAGACAATTGTAATGGTAGTGTATGTAACAGTATTGTGTAGATACTATGTAGACCTTCCAGAATGATAAGCATTGCACCATTTGTATAGTTGTTGCACAGTATAGGTTAACTTCATAAGAATATTTTCAGAAAAGAAGCACTCCAGTACTCATACACAATTGTCACAATTTCAGGTTCTTTCAGGTTCTCCTTTGCCTAGGCTGAAGAAGAAACAAGACACTTCCATAGGAAATTAGCGTCATCTTGTGGGCAAAAAGAGGAAAAACCATTTTATGTTCCTTTGCTCCCTCATCAACCCAATTGCTGCTTACACCCTACTGTGTTTTATAAATTCCACATAGTTCATGAATCAGCTGCAGAAATTGCCAGTTTTGTTGAGTCTCCACCTGTTCGTGAAAAGAAAAATATCAATACAGGCTAAAACAGCAACCATGAAACGTTTTGGCAACGCTTGAAGCAATATGGAATCCGTACATAAGGCTACGGAGAGTCACAAACGACTATGGCTAAATGAACGAACTTTTGAATCTGTTTGGCTCTGCAGAGAAGAGAAGTCCTGCCAAGTGCAGTGGCCAAGAGCCAAAGCACACATGTTTAAGTTATGTTTAATAAAAGTGGGTTACTGAAAAGGCTTTAAAATATGGGCACAGTGGTCAATTTTGCAGTAAAGTTCTTTAAAAAGTGACTTTCGAGCCTCTATACTTCAGTGTTTGCAGTTTTGTTAAGCATGATCAATAAAAAAAAGGAAGTAAAATAAAGCTTTCGGTGTCCAGTTAGTTAATTAGGTCAGACAGACCAAAGTTTGAATAGAAAAGAAGGTGTGAAAGCCATTCAGGTCCATGCATTCATTAGACTTTTCTGATGTTTTAAAGCACTCCAGCGTGGAGGACAGAGAGCAACACAAGAAGGCCTCCTGAGTCCCTTCTGTAAACAATAAAGGTGTCGGGAAGGAGACCACAGCAGTGTTATCATAAAAAGAGCGGCTGGCAAGAGATGAAAGCTGGGCCGCCTTCCATTAAACAGCCCTGAGATCAATGATGCTTCATTACAATGATGTCATTATAGTTTTGCTTTACAACCTCCCTCTTATATGTGACAGCTGACAAAGCCTCTCATAAAAGCAGGTCTATTTGATGAGAAAACCACAACCTGTACTTTTTAACAATCCTTTCCAGTGTTGCGGCAAACAATGTGGTTCCCTGTAATTTGTGCAATTTATGTCCATTTACAGCTGGCTAAAAACGCAAAGCATGACCGTGCTACTTTGAACAGGCCCTGGAGTCAAACTCAACGGTAAATTGTGGCTTATTATTACATGGCGCTTTGCCACAACTAAATAGTTTTAAAATTAGGAAATTGCACAAAACAAAACACTGATTATGAACAATGCTGTATTATACCCGTTTAATAGAAATGAATCTATAAGTACATACAGCAATGCAAAACAAGTTATCTTGGCCAACTTACAATTCTGAGTTAATTAAAATGAGTAGCAAAGTGATAGTAAGTTAAGACAACAATAATGTGTTTCCACATTCCTTAACATATAATGTGAAGATCAGTGAGCTTAAAAATGTGACCAAGATTGCATTGTTACATTCTGACTAGTTGCAAACCTTTTTACAATGAGTGAGAGGAAATCTCCAGTTCATATATCTACTGGAAATTTACACACATTATGTCTTTTGATAATATATGCACATTTTTGTAAACCCTCCATGCATTTTTAAAGAAACTTCAAGTTGGGAAAATGGCCATGGCAGAGCCTTCACCTTCTTCTTTTTACAAACTATCCTATTTTGGCTAAACTCATCTTCTCATCTTTCGTGACCAATGAGATTAAATTCACTTCTCCGGGTACATCACTCTATTTGTGTTCCCTCTGCTGACAGCCCAGTACCATTTGCAAAGAAGCAGCCCCATATCAGGGTGCTCCCACACCCATAATTCACTGTGGGTAAGATGTTCTTAGGATCTTTGTCAGTCTGGAGTACAGATCTGAAAGAATAATGTGTCTAAATGCTCGTGTGCAAATTTAAATGTACATTTCTTCTTTTTAGCAGATTAATTGTGTTGGGAACAGGACACAACTGCTTATTTTTCTCTGTGTATCTGTTGATCCTGTTGCTTTTGGGTCACCCTGCCTGTTTTTGAGATGACTGCTGGCTTTTCTTATCATTAGTCTGGGTCTTGCAGGGATGATTAGTTGCGGTTCCATAAACTTCATAATAGCATTTTATCAAACTAGATGTTTAGTTTTTTTCTATTCAGGTGTTCTGTTGTCCATAAATCACCCAGCGGCAGTGTTGCTTGTAATTACATCAGGTAGAGTTTTCACCATTAATGTCGAGAACCTGATTTATTCTCCTGCAACATTTACATAAATATTTATTCTATATATTGAGTCATTTCTCCCATTACCATGAGTCGTTAAACATGTCATTGTTAATATTTATACAAATGAACATTTTGTATTATGTATTATGGATTTTTTGTTTATATTTTTCAGTTGAAAGTAAAAAAAAAACCTGCACAGTTCCAGAGATTGTCTGCCCCCAGTGGAGCTTGTGGAGCTTGTGAAGGAGTTGACAGTTACCTGACGAGCTGGATCAGGTGTGCTGGGACACAACATCGCCTTTTAATATGCAGAAGAGCTTCACACTCTAATGTTTGCAGTTGTCTCAAGAATTCCAGAAAAAGAACTGAAAAAAAAAAAAAAGCCTAGCGAGAGATCACTTTACAGGGTTGAAAAATTAAATGCAGCTATGGCACTTCAACCATATGTTTGTGTTTAGCCAGGCAATGTACCCTGGACTTAACACTTTAAATTGTTAGGTGTTTCACCAAATAGTCATACATACCTCTGTGTGTTACTGACTTCACTGTTAGTCTTCAATCCCTAATACCTAATAAAAACAAATATATAGAAACAATGTGCAAACCTACAACATGATAGATGCAAAATTCATGAGTGGAGAAAGCTTCAACTTATTTTAGACATTACAGTGATGACTAAGCAATTACTTTGTGATTTTTTCCTTTGTGGAATGGACCTTTTGTATGGACTCTTTTTAAAAAAAAATCACTAAAGCTGTGCATCAGGATGACTGGACCACATTTAAGGGGTGTTTTCAAAACACCAGCTAGCTTACAGACTGGTGGTCAGGGACAACTAAACAGACTTTGTTTTTTGTGGGGAGGGGGTTGTGGAAAGGAGCTGCTAAAGAAAAATCTTTAATCATTTGTTTTGCTTTGAATAATCATTCAGTGCCATATAATCCCATTCAACTTAAATCCACATCCAGGAATAACACAAAGGGCAAAAATCCCTCAAATGACATAACCAGTATTGTTCTGCTGGTAGTCAATAGTACACTTAAATGGTCCCTATAGCTAAAGACATGAACAGATTAACTAAATACATTGAAAGCTCCCTTAAGGGTTAAGGCGTTTTAAGGAGATTTGCATTTGCTCCTTACTTTTACTGGAAGTGCATCACATGAAAGAACTTTGTTTATAGACAAGTAAAGACCATATGAAGTTCTGCATGCTTTGCTGCTTATAAATGGATACCAGCCAGTAGGGAATCATACTAGTCAAGTCTAGAAATGAACAAGTCTGGATAGAAATGTGGAGTGACTTTGTCATCCGGAAGGATCATGTTCTTTTTGGTGTACGAATTTATGGGAACTGGTAATGTATGTAATAGTGTAATGTAATGTAGTCTGACCTACTCAAAAGTTTTAAATGTATGTGAGGATGTCAATGGAAAGGACTGGTTAATATTTTCATATTAATATTTTTATATTCTATAAAGAACAACAAGTTCTAAAAGCCAACTCAGATGACCCAACTTTTAATTTAAGTATTATGAATTGTCAGGTCAGACAAATATTATACCTGGTAAGAACTGTGAGGTGCTTCACTAAACTCATTAGAACCAATCACTGCATATTCACAGGGATCATATTCACTGCAGCCAGTGTCATTTAGCCAACTTGTTCTCTGGAACAGGTTGATTGCCTCAAAACAACACTCTTAAAGAAAATGAATGATTTATGGTTGCAATCAGTGCCACATTGCAAAGCCTGAAATGGAAAGGACTAGAAGTTAACTCACAGCAGTTGAAGGAGTACTCCTGAAACAAGTCCAAGTTACACAGGAGCAAACAGGGTCAGCTGAGTCTATATCAGGTATTCTGTATGGACAGGCAAAGAAAGGATTTGGTTACAAATAAAAGTGGTCAAAGGTACAAGCAGTGTAAGGTCAATACTAGGTGAACAGGTATAACAGAGACAGTCCAAAGTAATATTCCAGAAACAAGTTACACATGAGCAGACAGAATCATAAGGATCAGGCAGGGCTCACAATCCAGAACAGGCAGAAGAGAAGTCAAAAACCAGAAAGGGAGTATTATAGGCATGGTTAGAGGCATGAGTCAAAAAACAGATCAGATCAAAAGTTCAGAACATTAAAGGCAATGAGCACAGAATGCTTGGTACACTATGTAAGGCAATACTTTGCAAAGTAACCAAGTACTTAAATTTGCACTAAATCATGGGATACCTCCTCTGGTGTTAAGCAGCGTGAACACCAGCACTGCATGTCACAGAATACTCCTCCCTGGTGCTTGATCCAGGAGGGATCTTGATCAAGGAGGGATCTAGAATAACCCATCCAAGAACACAACATTGGTCCTGTGGACCATACCCCTGCCAATCCACCAGGTACTCTTGTCCATCACGGCACCTTCAAGAGTACAGAAAGTCTTTGACTCTATAGGCACTAGCCCCCTCTATAACCATAGGAGGAGGCAGCTTGTCTAGACTATCACCTTCATGCGTAGCAGAACACTAAAATGGTTTAAGCACAGAAGCATGAAAGACTGGACGCATGCAATAATGTGCAGGTAGATGCAGACAATAAGTCACAGCACTGATACACTGGGCAACTTTGAATGGTCCAAAGTATCTGGGTCTGAATTTCTTGCCCAGTAATCGCAGGTTAATGTCTGTAGTAGACAGACATTTGCATTGTCCTGGCTGGTAAATGGCCTCAGGCACCTGTGTCAATTGCCTTAATGTTTCTGAGTGGCCTCAGTTCTCAAAATCCTCTTTCTGGTATTGCATCAGATCCTCTTGCATCTCCTTGCCCACTGATCTACCACTTGGACTTCTGTAGGCACATCCTCCTCTGGGAGGAAAGTTGGCTCATATCCTAAAACACACTGAAATGGAGACAGGTTAGTAGCGGAATTGTACAGTACAGGGAGTTATGATTGAATTCCACACAATAGAGGATGTCCACCTACTTGTGGACAACAGGAGCATAGTACACAGTCTCCTTCAGACCATCCGTCCTCCCATTTGTCTGTGGACAATAACCACATGACAGGTTCAGTGAGCATCCAAGTGTTCTGCAAAATGCTCTCCAAACACACAATGTAAATCGTGTACCTTGGTCAGACACAGTGTCCTGAGGGAGTCCGTATAACCTGAAAACTTGAAATAATAGTTCATCCATTTCTATTGACAAAGGTAATTTCATCAACAGAATAAGGTAGCAAGCCTTAGAAAAGCTGTCAGTGACATCTAAAATAACTGAGTTTGTAGTATCCCGCTAAGTCGTGAGGGATCCTTTTTATGTAGACTCTTTATTCTGTCTCTAGGTCTCTAGGGGATCCGGCAAGGAGGCCTGGTGAGAGGAGAGTGGCGCAGCAGTGGTGAAGGCAGTGGAGGAGAGACGCTGCTCAAACTCACAGTGCACTGAACCCCTTTGGGGTAGAGTTGGGTGCAGAAGTCTGAGCGTGCTGTTTGTTTTCCCTTATAGCTCAATGCCCAAAAGATGCTAAGTGCCGGGCCAGACCAGAATTGAGGACTGGAGATGGACAAAGACCGAGAAGGACAGCTCGGTGGACGCCAGGGGTACTGGGTTGCAGACAGTGGTGGAGGCGCAGTGCAAGCCTCTGCCTGAGGGACTGTGAATTAAGAAGTGTGGTGGATGGTGACCGCGTTACTTACATCTTTATATGTGGAAGCTGTTGGTGGTGCAGGTGGATTATCTTTTTTCATTTTGATGGCAGGGTCAGCCAAGACAGGGATTATTTTCCTGTGTATCATGTGTCAGGTTTATTTTATGTATAGCCCTTCCTGTTTGTGCATCTTTCTCTCTCTCTCTCTCTGTCCCTTTAGTGGGGGGTTGTAGCTGTGTGAACCTGATATTCGGACTGCAGATTGAGGTGATACCTGTTCTGTGTAAAATCTCTGTTCTTGCTGTGATCTAAAATTGTGAAGTGTATCTTACCTGTAGTGAATCCATGTGTGTTGGGCAGAAATAGTGTTACCTGGGGAGAAGGGGGTTTCTACAAACAGAAAAATAATTGTAATTGTAACTGTGTACTACAGAATTTGGCATATTCAGCAGCATCTCCTTCTTTATAAAACATGAACATGAGAGTCACAGGAGACTGTGGCCCCGATAGTAACCTGGTTTCTGTGACTTGCAGGGGTGCTTGGGTAACCAAATTTGATAGTTCACCTATAGTTAAGGTGACTGAGTGGAGGCGGGTTGTCAAAGTTGGCTTCCGGGCCCTGTTGCTGACAGCAGTATAACTGGTAAACTTTGTTCATAGCACTTTGGATGGGGGAGCATAAGAAGGAAACTGAATTGTTTACCAATGATCGGAGAGTATTGCGACTCCATATGGAGGGTGGGTAGATGTTCTGTGGGGCCAGTTGTGGGATGGGGAGTCAATATTGGTATAAGACTACCAATGGGCCCTCCAGGACCGGTGTGTGGCATGGCATGTGTATGGAACTGAAAAGTGGCCCTCCATATGTGTAACACCCAAGCCTTCCCAGTGGAGCTCGTGCCATGCCACCCATTAAGCCAGGTAGTTAGATGGCAAAGTGGCATGGGCTGTTCCCCCAGAGCCCAGATGACCATGGATGGATGCCATTTACCACCTCATCCCCACAGGGACTTGGCAAGTGGGTATTGGCAGGTGGAGGTGCAACCTGATGACAAAGAGATCTTCAACATTCAAGAGATGTATGCAGAAGTGTCTGGGTAATTGTGTATTCTCCTGATTTCAGGACCCACCTGGAACATCTGGGGCAGGTATTCGGCTGTCTGGAGTCCCATTGGGCCGAAGTTACAGCCAATGAAATAAAAGCTGTTCCAGCGAGCAGTCCAGTACCTGGGTCATGTCATCAGTGGCAACGGGTTGGCCACAGACCCAGAAAAGATGGAGGCCATGTGAGAGGGGCCTACAACCATGAATAAGGTGTGATCCTTTCCTTTCTGGGGTTTATGGGTTAACTCAAAAGGTGGCGGCCTTGCACAGTCTACTGCAGGGGGCCAGGAATACTTCCCAGCTGAAGGTGAAATGGGGTGACAAGGCTGCCTTGTTGACATATGCTGACTACACACAGTCATTCTGCCTGTAAATGGAACCCAGCTTACAAGGGTTGGGGACCATCCTGACTCAGGTATAGAGGGGACAGTAACATGTTATCATGTATACCAGTTGGAGCCTTCATGACACTGAGTGGAATGACCAGGACTACAGTTCATTCCAGTTAGAGCTGCTGGCTTTGAAGTGGGCAGTTGTAGAGAAGTTTTATTTATGGGGAATGAAGTTTACTGTCTTCACGGACCAAGTTGGGCGGGGTTATTTTCATGTATATTTTTGTTCTGGGTGGGAATCTTATGCTGACGTCACACAGTGCTTCCTGTCAGAGTTACTGGCTGCACTGGAAATTATGAAGTAGAGTGGGGTTGGCATGCTATGTTGATGTTAGGCTGGGAGAAGGACATTGGCTGTGAGTTCCACGTGGGAGTTTTGGGTGGCTGCTGTGTTTACTTGGCACCGTACAGCGCTGGGTCATGTGTTGGCCTTCGGCCCTTTGTTTTGTCTCCCTGTCTCTAGGTCTGGTTCCAGGTGATCTGGCAAGGAAGCCTGGTGAGAGGAGAATGATGTGGCAGCAGTGAAGGCAGCAGAGGAGGGATACTGCTCTGACTATGTCTGACACTGCTCTTAGTGTACTCAAGCCTCAGTAAAGGAAAGTCGGCTGACTGGCTAAGTGACACACTATTGCCTTTGGGAATGAGTTGGGTGCTGAAGCCTCAGCATGTTGTTTATGTTCCCTTGTAGCTCACTGTATCTCAGAGCCATGCACTGGGCCAGACCAGAGGTGGGGATTGGAGAGAGAGACCAAGCTCAGTGGACATTAGGAGTACAAGTCTGCAGCCAGCAGTGGAGGCACAGCGAAGGCCTTAATGTCTTGGCCAACAGTGGCAAGGATCAGTAAGACAGGAATTATAGTTCTGTTTATTTTGGGTCAAGTTTATTTTGTGTATAGCCATTCCTGTTCATCCATCCTTCTTCTCTATCTCGCCCCATAAGGTTGAGGTAGTTATAGTATCTGAACCAGAATTCACTTGTATGTAGATTGCACCAGTCCCCTGTTGTGTAAACCTCTGTGCCTGCTGTGATCTGAATATGTGAGGTGTGCTTTGCCTGTAGTGTATCCATGTGTTCTGGGCAGAACAAGACCTAGTTGCCAGCCATGTAGAAAAGGTGTTGAAATGTATGTACATCTGTGAATGGTAAAAAACACTTACCTGGTCATGTTAGCTGCTCTTGGGGGATCCTTACCTGGGGTAAAAGGGGGGGGGGGGGTTAGTGGCACAGAAAAATAAATGTGGAAAGGAGGCCCAGCTTACCTGTGTCCACAACATATTACCCAAGGATGATGGGAGATCAATAACAAAGTCCACAGTAATATGGGTCCATGTTCTCTGAGGAGTGGACACTGGATGTAGCAAAACATATGGTCAAGCATTAGGGGGCATGGAGAGTGCACACATGGAACAATTCAGAATCACCTCTTGGACCTCAGGAACTAGCGTAGACTACTAGAACCGTCACTAATTTTAGTGATTTGTTTTATTACTGGATGTCCCACTGCTTTGGAGGAATTAATCCACATGATCAGAGTTTTGTGATAGTCTGCCAGAGCATATATTTTACCTGGCAGGGTATCTGCCGGAGGCACAGTCAATGTGTTAGCTTTTTTAAATTTGATCCACTTCCCAGTGAATAGGAGCCACAATACACTCTGGATCAATGATGGGAAAAGGGGTCTCAACGTATTTCTCATTCACATGGAGACACAAAACGGGGCCAGCCTTGCCGTCCTTTGAACCTGGTCAATATGACATTGTAAAATTAAATTGTGCAAAAAACAATGACCATCTCACCTGTCTTGTGTTCAGTTGTTTAGTGCCTTTTAAATATTCCAGATTTTTGTGATTAGTAGGTTTCCAAAAAATATATTTTGTCTATCCTCTATGCAATTACTGCAAATTTTATGGCCAAAAGTTCTTTATCTCATTCAATCATTCATCTTCTGTAATCCTTACTAGGGTGGTGGGTACCCGGATCTAGGGGTACCAGCCGACTGCAAAAGCTCTTTACCTCCTACATAGTAATTACATCCCATAGCAGAGAAATCCTCAGATGTGTATGCACCTTACCAGACTCAACTTGATGGTGGGGCAGGACTGCACCCACCCCATGGATGTGTTAAACACAACAATGAATTGTATTTCTGGATTGGAAGTGCCAGTAAGGGTGATGATGTGAACAGTTCTTTTAGTCTTTGGAAGACTTGTTGAGCCTTGTTCTTTCAAGTTTTCAGTGTGACTTTTAGAAGACAGCATGCTGAAATTACAAATTAAACATCAATAATAATTAGCGAACCCCAATTAACCTTTTTACATCCTTTACCGACTGTGGGACTGACTATTACAGTATTGTCTGAACTTTCAGGGGTTCCATCTGAATTCCTCTTTCCTCAGTGACATAGCCTATGAAGTTCATGGGTTTTTGGTGAAATTCGCACCTCATCTTGCTGTCAGTGTCTAGATCAGGAGAGTAAATCAGTGTCATCTATGTACACCATAACACAGCTGCCCAGAAACATTGGCCTCATCGCTAAATGCTTGGAAGACAGAGGTGGGGTCAGTTAGATCATAAGGCATGACCAAGCACTCATGGTGCGCCATAAGCGCAGTCTTCCACTTGTCGCCCTGGCAAATTTAAACTGTGAAGGTCAAGTTCAAGGTCAAGTAGTGAACATGGTGCTTCCTCTGATTTTCTCAATGTTCGATGGGATAAGTGGCAAAGGAAAATAGTTCTTTACAGTGTGAACAGTGTGCAGGGCAGCCAGGAACACAGCGTCCGGGGAGCAGGGTGTGGGGACAGTAACTTGCTCAAGGATACCTCTGATGGGCCACCGGCAGTCCTGGGATGAACCCATGGCCTTCTGATCCCAGGGGCAACTCCTTAATCACTAGGCCACCAGCTGCCTGTTTAATGCACAATGATCAAAACAAGACCCAAGCCCTTCATCCTTTTTTTAAAAAAAAGAAAAACCCGTAGGGGCTGTAGAGGAAGGGCCTATGGGACCAAGATGAAATGTCTCAGTGATGGTCCTGCTGTTAAAGAAAGGAGACGGGGTGGACACGCCCCTTGCACAACGACTCTCCTTGTTACGGGCTGATTGCACATTCACTTGCTTCTTGAAGGTCTGCATATGCTGAAGTAATATTAATGGTTTGCCGTGAATTTGGGCTTTCAAAGGACATGGCATATTTCTCTCATTGCCCAGTCAACATAGGGATTGTGTAACAGGAGCGAGGGCCAGACTAATATGCGTGAGATTTGAGACAACGGGTAACTAACGTTTCTAAACTTTTCTCGTGAAACAATCCATTCTGAGCAGCAGAGTGATTTTGTCGATGAGTTCTTCTCCATTTAGTTCACCATTGGTGGTTTGAATCTTTAAAGAGCATTACCTGGGATTCCTAGCGTATCTAAGAGTCTTTTGTCAACAAAGTTCCCTAACGGAGCCTGAGACTAGGAGGGCAGAGCTTGTAAAAACTGATTACAAACAAAGTAAAACCAGATCACTTCCATAGGTTAACGTAAGTCGTCATTTAGTTCAACATATCGAGGAAATCAGGTTAAAGGATCCAAGTCAAGACCTTTTTTATCCATACTAGGTTTATCTGCTTGCAATAATCTCATTTTAAAACGATGAATATGGAAGGGTATTTTAAAGCAGTTTTGCCCTTGTTGCTTTTGCTCTTTCCAGTGATCTAAGCAGACCAGGTGCTTAAAGAATTTGTCTGTTAACTTGTTTAAATTCATTAAAAAATTAATTGATTGTATAAATTCATGTGGTAGGTTTGCCTTTTGTGTGTGTAACTTGTATACATCTCATTAATAAAATGAAACTGAATACGGAATCCCTGCATGTGTGTATGCATGTGTGTGTGCAAAATTGCTGCCACGTTTTTAGTTAGATCTTTGATTTTGAAAGGCTTTGGGCAGCATTTGGGAATAATACTTTTCAAATGTTGAAAGCTGAAGATTTAAAAAATGTGTGTGCAACTTTTTTTTTCCAAGAATTGGAACATAATTTTGAAAATAACGCCACGATAAGTTGACTTTACTCAAATGTGTTATTTGTTGTGTCATCTACATTTTTATAGTGTAGCACAAGGTTTCTTTTTGTTAGCCTTTGGCACTGTCTCTGCTCAAACATGTTGTCATTTCTTGTATTGACAGTTATCTGCTATTTTACTAATACAATATCCAGCATATCAGCTTGATCCATCATTAGCATGCCTCCAGAATGATAACTATACAGTAACAGGCAAAAACATTATGCCTTTTGCTCTAATCATTTACAGTGTAAAGTGAACATGAGCTGTTCTCAAGTGATTTTCTTTCTTTCAAATAAAAATGGAAAAACATGGAGATTTTTGGGCAGTGATGATAAGCAAGTGAAAAACCTGAAATATTAGGACAGTTCAAATTTGGATAAGGTTAGAACAAATGTAATTTGCAGTACTATTTTCCCATCTCTTTTAAGTCACAATAAAGTTTGAACATGGCTTATTTTAATGAATGATTTTTAAAGGCGCAGTGTATAACTGTGTCTGTATAAGAATGTGTGTAAACTTTGCGATGGAGAACCTGTTGTACATACCTCTTTAAAACTGTTTAAAATGGATCTGTAAATTGTTTGAGTATTTGTTAATCTCTTCTTGGTAGTTTTGTTAACCTTCTATTTGTTAACCTGTAAAAAAGCAGTAATTAGTGCCATTTTCCTATGAGAAAGTTAGCGATAATGGTGAAGAAAATGGACAAAGTGGTGGGTAGTGGCACTTATTATCCACAAGGGGGGTCTTTCACCCAAAATGTCTGAGAACTGCTGGGTTAAAATAATTGTTACTGCATTTTAGGTCAGAATTAAACATATTTTTTTCTAAGTAAAATTGAACTGAGTCCTTGATGCAAACAAATAAACCTGTAAATTAAACCAGTGGTTGTTCTGATGTTACTTTCTTGGGCAGATAACGGGGATTCATCAAAAAAGTGGCGCCTAAGACTTTCTGCAGTTTTTGATTTCAAGTTGGCATGATTTCTGTGTGATGCAAAAGCGATAGCAGTGATTAGTGCTGGGATCTTGTAGGCAGGATGTCTTAGGGCCAACCTAAAGGGTTTCAGCTGTGCAGACCTGTCACTGTGGGTGAACACAATGCTTATCTATGTGTAGAGACACCCGGTGATGACCCTTCTTTTACCTTTGCTCGGAAATCCCACAGCTGTCTCCTCCCTGCTCTGTTCTACACTGTAGGCATTTCAACCTCACAGTTTTCCACACAGCCCTCCCTGACTATGTGGAGCTTATAAAATGTTTCCTTTAGATTTCCTGTCGACAAAGGTTCCTGAGAAGACTCTGTCTTTGGGAAGCTCATAGAATTCAGATCTGAGACTTGGGTGAGGTTGGGG
>JBBPCX010000032.1:20314539-20327830 GCA_037974365.1 Hydrocynus forskahlii | reverse complement strand
GGACTTGTGTGGTTTTGTGGGGGGGGGTTGGAGTGGGAGGGGGTAACTTCTTCAGTGATCAGATGTCTAAACATAAAATGAGGAATGGTGCTGTTCTCAGCCAAGAAATTAATGGAGTTCACAGAGGGAGCAAGAAACCTGGCCAAGTCATTTCTGCTAATGAGCCTTATCTCACTAATTAGACCTGTGATTTTCTCTCGTGAATAGGCACTCTATCTTGCTTCAGTCGTGCAGACTAAATCTGAAATCGAAGCCTACGAGCAAAGCGGCAAAAGGATGAAGTTCATTTCAATCTATATAAAAACAAACTGGACTATGAAACATCAAAGTGTACTTTTATTACCTGGTAATTAAGAGTAGGGACCACCAGTGCTACCACAGTGCCGTGGTTTAATGCTAGCGAAAGTGGGGCTGGGGTGTTCTCACATTCAGCTGATTAAACAGAACCTGTCTGTTAGGGCAGTGCTATATCCTCCTTCTTGGTGGCTCACAAAAGCAGGTCTCGGTGCTGCTGGGAGAGGAGTTGTTTAGCTGCAACTTGTTAGCCCTCCATTCATCTCAGCGCCCTTTTGTTCAGGGCCCATGGAGCCCTAGAGCTGTAGCCTAGTTGACCCCTGCTGTGCCCCCCTGGGCCTCCAGTCTCCACCTGGACTGGGGTCAAGCCTTGTCACTGGGGGAAGTGTTAGGCATTGAAATGCAGAGTGCCGCACGTTTGGACCATGTTGTCACTTGATGGACTACCAAAGGAGGGCAGCATATAACCTCGACAAGCTCCGCTTTCAAGGTCTCTAAGACTCGAAAGCCTGTGACGACCAGGTTAGAGTGAAGCTTCAAGCTGCCAGGCTTTCGTTAACGGCAGCATTAAATGCACAGCAGCACCGTTTGTGTATTAGTATTTATTATCTGTCATTTTATTACCATCGTTCACATTTCATTCATTATGTCTAATGTGGCGACATAGCTGACTCATTTTTTCTTTGTGTGCAACATATAAACAAAAGAATAAATAATGTACTGCAAGCTTAGCAGTACGTATTACTTAATCTTTTAAACGTTATCATCTTCATCTCTTCTAACTGTTTACATCCATGATACACAAACAAGAAAACAGAGGTTTGGACCTTGAATGCATGCAGTTCATGGTTAGTTGGTGTGTCAGTTCACGGTGTGTTCTTTTTTAACACGTCAGTTAAAAACAACACGTTCTGTGTTACTTTTAGCACGACTAGTGTATGCTTTAACACAAAGAGTGCTCAGAATCTGAATACAAGTGTGTTCTGAAATGTATCTGAGGTGCTGTGCCAAAAAAATGTGTTAACATGTTGATAAACACAGAAATAGAGCTCCATTATTATAGTGATTTTTTTTTCTTTATTGTTTTATACAATAGTGAGCAGCAGTTTCCCCCCCCAAAACGCTTCTTATTGAGCAAGCGATGGCTTGTTGTTAAATGTCATTATGAACATTCAGCTTCCGCAAAGTGATTAGTGGTTGAACTGTTATTACTAGTTTTCTTGCAAAAAGTACAGTCATCTCTGGAGCTGCGTCATAATCACCTTCAGAGTCTCAGAAACTCTTCAAAAGTAGCTGAGGAGGGGTCGGAAGTGGTGACCTGGGGGCTTGGGGGTGGGTTTAGGGGTCTGAGAGCAGCAAGAGCAGCTGGAACAACGAGCGGACGCACACTGAGATATGGCCCAAACTGTTAGTTCAGTCACAGAGTTAGAGACAAATAAACATGCTCCTCAGGACAGACAGATGATTTGTTTTCTCATGCCTTGGCTAAGTCTGTTTTAACAGCTAGGCAGAAATGCCAGAGCGTGCATCTCACCCAAGGAGCCGGTCGTGATCCGAACTCCAGACTGCACGTAAAAAGATGCTCCTGTTGCACTCATAAATTCTTCAAATGTTTCTGTTGTGTCCAGCATGATATGTTTTCTTTTTTTTTTTTTTTTGAGACTCGGGAATACTTGTTTAGCTTATAGATTGAAAATAAGGAAAATTAATTGCTCTTGTGTACCATAACTGTCATATCAAAATGTCATAATTTGTTTTGTTTGTTTACTTGCTTTTTTTTTTTTTAACAGCAATTGAGGTAAAAAGAAAAAAACAACAACTTTATTTACACAGAGTAACACACTGGAACGGACACAATAAAATGATTTAAAAATAACAGTCTAAAGTAATCTGACAATAAAGGTTGGTTCTCCTTCTCCAATAAAATCATAAGTCATATTCTGCATTCTTTTGTATATTTATAATTCATTTTTTACATGACCGTTTCCAATCCGTTTATTTCCATTCGATTAAAATGGGCTGTTTTCTTCAAAACAGGCTGCGTTTGTAAGATCGGTATATGTAAATGACCTCTGTTGCAAATGGAGGTCCTGCATGTCTCGTTCAAAAAGCAAACTAGACTGAAAGACTAGTTTGGTGGATGGCTGAGGTTGAGAAGTAGGATACAAGTAAATCTACCTTCTTTTCGTGACATTACAAAAAGGGTCAATTTATAACAAGCAGTTGTTGCAGCTGAATTTCCATACGTAGACTGTATGTACTACAGAAAATGATCTTGTCCATAATACGGGCCCTTTAAAAGATGGTTTTGCAATGGCAACAACAATACGCCGATCCTGTTTGATTTCATGTAACTGTATGGCATAATTGGATTATTTCATTTTTTTAATAAAGCATAGGACATGTAAAGTTACTCTGATCGGCCATTTTTCTATAAATCTTTTTTAAGGAAGATGAAAGCATGCACAGTTAAGGGATGTTGTTGTGACTTATGGTTTTAGGGACATCCTGTGGAGAGGTCCGCACTCCCTAGACATACATGACCCCCCACAATTCAGGCAGAGGAGCTCATACCGAAGATCGGTTCATGTCTCAGGCTGACCCGAGCCAAAACTCCTGGCATATTGATGAGCCTGAGGGCGCTCTTACCTCTGACTCAAGGCACTGGCGAGGAATCAGCACAAGCAGCCCAGATCCTTCCCTGAGCGAGTAAATCTCACTATGCCTTCTCAGCAGGCCTTATTTATGCCCTCCACGAAGCTTTGTTCTCCTTTTAGTGGCCGCGGCGCAAGATAAAGCAGATATTTAGAAAATTCGGCAGTTTGAGGGATGAGATAAAGGGAGATTTATGCCGCAGCACAGAGTGCAAGAGTAATTGGCGAGGCCTTTGATGCGTCGAGGACACTGGGCTGGAGACTCCTCTCTCATATCCTCTCCTGCCTCTTAACAAGGGCCAGGCCTGATATACTGCTTGTCGACCTGTTTTAAGTGGAGAGGGAAATATTAGGTATGAGGCGAGCAATGAGACACTGATCTGAACCCCGTGCAAGGACATCCTGCTTTGCTGCACAAGAGGCAGGAAATGTCTGGTGATAAATGATCATCACTGACTATTGTTCAATGTTAACTCGAATCAGTTCAGCAATGCTTAACATGCGCTTGTAGCTCTATTCAAATAAACATGTACTGAAATATAAGAAGAGGTTTGAATGAAAAAAAGTCATGCATTGATTTTACGCAAATGTGTACATATACTGTTTCACTTTCACATGAATGAAATATAATACTAAACACTATTGTTCACTTATTTTAGCAGTAATGAATCGCAGTGTTGATGTACTGAAATCACATGTTTTTTTGATTTTGTGTGCAGTAAGTAAAAAATCACACCCTTCACAATACATGTTGTTACTTTGCTGCCTGAAATGAAAGCACACAATCAAACAAACTTTTTTTCAGCTTTATTTACTCAGTGCAACATCCAGTTGAACACATTTTGCTGCAGCATTTACGTGTAGCCTGTTGGGATACTTCTCTACCAGTTTTGCACATATAGATGCAATTATTTATCCATTCTTTACAGAACTGTTCAGTCAAATTAGATGGTGATCATTGGTGGACTGCAATCTTCAAGTCTAGGCTGCACAAGGACATTAACCTTTTTCTCCTTCACCCACTGTGTGGTAAGTTTTGCTGTGTATTTTGGATCATTGTCATGTTAGAAGGTAAACTTCCCATTGACAACAATCTGGCCTAAGGCAGCAGGTATTCCTCAACAATTTGATGCTAGTTTTTTCTTCTATCCTGACAAGAAACCCAGTCCCTGCTGCAGAAAAAACTGCCACAACAGGATGCTGCCACCACCATGCTTTACTGTAGGTGTGGTGTTCAATGGATTGTGAGCTGTATTGGCCTTCCATCAGATGTACCATTTGGTGTGGAGACCAGTTAGTTTGATTTTGGTCTAATCTGACCATAAAACCTTTTTCCACTTGGCCTCAGAATCTTCAAGTTCTGTTTTTTTCAAGACTTCATGTGGCCTTTCTTGAGAAGCAGCCTTTTCTTGCAACCCGCATTTGTGGATCCCTTGTGATCTTGTTGTCTTGTGCACACAATGACCACTCCTTGCCCTACATTTCTGTAACTGCTTCAAAGTTGCCAAAGTTGCTTTTTGCTACCCTCTCTTACCAGTTTCCTCCTCACCCTTCCCTCCAGTTTGGAGGGATGGTCTGATCTAGGGAGGGTCCTAGTGATAGCAGAAACTTTTCACTTCTTAATTATAGACTTCACTGTGTTCCGAGGGATTGAGAAAGCCTTTGATTTGTTTGTGTCCATCTTGTAACGTGTGCCTGTCCGTAGCTTTATCCCTGAGATCTTTTTGCCACCCATTGTTGATTGTTTGCTTTCAATTTCACTGCAAGCACTGAAATCCTCCAGGAAAAGCTGTTTTTATGCTCAACTAATCAAAATTATTACATCACAGGTGGAGGCCAATTAGCTTGTTTTTTTAGGAGTGGGTGATTCTTTATCCATCTCAGTGATTCTGGATAACTGTTGCTATCATATCTTTCGCTTGAGGACATGTAAAGTTACTCTGGGTAACTTTTCTTCGTTTCAGACTGGAAAGCAACAAAATGTGACTATTATAAAGGTGGTGGTTCATTTCTCTACCCACTGTAAATACACACCCCCTTACAAAGAAGGTTCTTCTATGTACTGTAATGCACAATTACTGTTTATTTGCTCAGTATGTAGCCCTGCGGTGGTCTGGTTCCCCTCCTAGGGTGACACCCCGTGATAGGCTCCAGGTCCCTGCGACCCTAGTAAGGACTGAGCAGTTACAGAAAATGAATGGATGCACAAATGCTGTAAATAAAAAGAAATTATGCATTATTTATTTTCCTTTGTTTTACCAGGGTAGTCACATTGAAACAGTAGTCTCTTTTGCAAGTGAGCCCTGGCCAAGAAAAGAGCAGCACTTAACTAACAGTATACACTATAAACACCATAACTACAAAACACACTACATAAAAACACATGAGGTAACAGAATAACACAATAAACAACAAGTACCATGGAAGACACATCATCGTAATACAAAAAACAATCACAAAAATAGACTTAAATTATAAGAAAAATAACCTAAAAACACAATAAACAAGATGTACCATGAAAGACGTACCTACAATACAGATATAAAATACAAAAGACAATCACAAAAATGGATTATAAAAAGAACCTAAAAATGCTCACATTGATAATTTAAAATATCAGCAACACGTAGCTTAAAATCAGAAAGTTTGAACTGTTTCTGAAGTTCATTCCAAGTTGAAGGGGCACTGTAATGAAAAGCTTTTTTGCCAGATTTGGGTCCAACAGTAGGTGCGTTAAAACGGATGACATTGTTTGACCTAAGATTATGTCTATTGTTTGTAGACAATGAGAAAGCAGGTAAGTGCATACTGCCAGTGGGTGTCAACCAGATAAACTATACAGGTTGCAATGGTGTGCAGAGTATTTAGCACCAGTTATGAAATGTAGAGCAGTGTGATAAACAGAGTCCAGTGAACGTGGCACAGACTTTGAAGCATGCATTTGTCCATGTATGTTCAAAATTGCATTAAATTACTTAAACAAAGGAACCACTGTCAAGGCAATGATTTTTGTTATAAATGGCAACACAAACGCTGGCCACTGCTTTGCACAGGAAAAGCCAGATGGACGCCCACATCCACATCATGTGATTATACCAGTTTAGATTCTCTCTGAGATTTCTAAATGAGAGCGAAGATTAAAGTGATGCACTCTGTGTAATCATTATCTTTGCTATATGGCATGGCACTCAAGGGAAAAAGACATGGTATATCGTAGCTAAATCTGATCATTTATTTCGTTCAGTGAGATCAGACACTAAATCCATCGGAGATGTGACTGAATTCGTCCCCTGTCCACAAACACTGTCATGTTCAGTGCAACTCTGCCATGATTATGCCTCTCATTATGATTTTAGGATTGCCCTATCCTAAATAAACACTGCTTTTCCTATCCAACATAGCCAGGTTGATCTGGCTGACTTCCACTGGCTTTTTGTAATGATCTGTGTAAACAGATTTAATAACACTTACTGTCGCGGGTGAGCCCATGCTGCTTTGTTCCCGGTCAGAGCGCGGTGTCATCTGAGAAGCAGCACAAACACTGTCAGCGTCAGTGACACTTTAATCCTGCAGCTTAAGGGCTGGTAACTGAGACATGACAGGAGAGGAGCTGGGAGAAGTAAGGTCAGATAGCAGTGCTCAGCCCCACTTTCAGACATAATCAGAGCCACTTGCCTTCAGAGCAGCCCTGACCTCAGGCCAGGGAGCCTCACATTTTTCACCAGTCTCATGACAGAGAAATTCTAACAACTCCTTCCCCTTCCACGTTCATCCGTGATGTAAAGGCTGTAAAATTGAACATTCTACCATACTCTAAATATTCTTAAATGGAATCCGACTTTGACATCTGGCAACCTTATAGAACCTTTACATTGTCAACAGTTTGAAAAAGTTCTTCAACTCGTCTCATTTAACAAAAAGTTCTGAAAGGTTTTTCAAGGAATCAAAAGTGGTTCTTCCATGCACCACACCGTTGAACTTAGGAAGGCAGAGAAAAGTACCAAAATAAACGTGAATAAAGGGGGGACCTAAGGCTATGGTTTCCTCTTCCCCTCCCAAGCTGTTATGAGTAATTATAGGGAAAAGAAGAAAAAAAAAAAAAAAGATTAATCGATTATCACTTAACCACTAGGCTAAACACAATTAATCTAGTTGCCTACTGCCACAAATTGAGGTACATACACTTGCAAAGAGAAACTGCATTCATTGCAAACATTTTTCCAATGCACGGATGTATGCTGCAGTATATATTCATCTGAAAAATGACCTTTTATCTTTTTTTTTCATCACTACAACTTCATAATACCTAATTCGCCTTGATTTCAGTGAAAAAGATAAGCAAGCCACGGGATGCCAATGTACAAAGAAGCATAAAAGTTTTGCCCATTTGGGCCATCTCTGATGATGTCCCATGCTGAAACCTTGACTCACATTCAATAAATAACTCATTTCTCAAATAAATAACACATTTCTGTTTGAATTACCGCAATGTATGTTTGAAAAACATTCCCACAAAGAAAATAGTGTTCTTTCTGAGGGGAGGAACCCAATTAGGCCTGAGAACCCAGCGCACCATTATAGGAATTACTTCAGTTCTGCTGCTCAGTGGGATACACTGATTGTGGAAATGTCACTGTCTGGCTTTAGAAGCCTCTTTCTATGGCGTACGCAGAGGAATGTAAGGGTAAATTAGAGTATAAAATTAACATCACAGACTGGGTCAAAAGCAGCTTTCTCCGTGAGGTACAAAGTATGACATAGGTAAAGCCAGGCAGGACAGTCATTAGGGCAAGAATGCAAACATGTGATCATGTGAACTGGTAGCTGTGCAGATAACACATTTTCCATTTTGAGCTAGAAATCAAATGGCTGTCAGTTTGAAAAATTGCACAGTAAAACTAATATAGCTGGTATGTGTTAGACGTCACATGATTATCTTCTTTGTCTGTCAAAAATGTGTGATTTTTAAAGGGCTTCATAAAACAAAGGATCAGATTGAATGTTGAGGGGCCTTGTGAAAGCAAATGAGGCAAGGCATGCTGAAGAAAGCAGCCACAAAGAATGCTGGGAGGTCCTCAGCTCTTTTCTATGGGTGGGGGTGGTGTGGGGGTTCCCAGGATACAGGAGTAGAGCCATTTAGCTCAATGAGAACAGCAGGTTTTAAAACTTCTGAACCACTGAAGCAGGTATTAATATGATCCTGCATTATTTTAAACGCTGGCCCTTCTGTGACAAACAACTTGGCGGAACACAACCAGACACTCGCTTGTTTTAATGCGTCTTCCCACTTGAAACAATATTTACCAAGCTGAGCCTTGCAAACGAGTCACAATGAGGCAATGTGTTGGTGTGACAATGCTCCATTCCTCTGTGTGAATTCTCTCATCGCAATTTAATGTGGGCATATAAATTTTTGCACCACATCCTAACCTCTGTTTGACAAGAAAGCAGAAAAGGACAATAAAGGGAAAAAAAAAAAAAACACCCAGAGGAAGCAAGTCATAATTCAGATGCTCTGGTCCAATTATATTATGAGACGCATCTCTAATTTGAAGCCACCACCCAAGCCCACAAAAACCCAGCGGGGACATGGTCAGGAACAAACAGGGGTACGGAGGAGCCACATCAGAGTTCTTTGGGGCGTCTCTTTTTCCTTCTATCCAAAAAGCCTTTCACGGGCAGCTTTGAAGTCTCCATTCACATCTTTTGTCTCTTCCAGTGAACGGCTGCAGACATCTAAAAAAAAAAAAAAAAGAAAGGGAAAAAAAAGGAGGAGGGGGGGTGTTCACATCTCTTCCCATCATTATGGCCCGGCTGGGGCAGAGCACTTATGCTGAAGTGTATATTTCATTAGCATTCACACAGAGAGAGCCACAGAGCCGATGAGAAAGGAGACACTTCTGCAGGTCCTGTCAATCACACATGAAACGAGCGCGCCTTAATTAAACTGGATTAAGCCACCGGCTTTTGTCGTTGCCTAATCCCCTTTCTTTGGCCCGTTCTTTTTTACCCCTCTCGGAGGAGGTTGGGCCCAGTGCCCGCACAATCAGCCATTTTCACTTGCCATCTCAAAGCAGTGTTTGACCTAATGTTTGACAGACAAGTTGCTCGGAAGAATGGGCACGGCTAACATATGCTTGTAATTCCATTAATATGGACAGAAATCCTTATGCCCAGCACCCGACGGGGATACCCATTCCTTCCAGCCGCATCAGACGAGTAAACAAGCTGAAGAGAATCTGCGTGAGCCTGAGCATACTTGAGATCAGTCAGTGTAAGTGACGGATCAACTGTAAGATGGTGCTATTTTTTCCCTGTTCACGGACTCTACTCTTGAACGAAGGCCAAAGAAGGATCGTGTTAATATCAGAGCCCTCTAGTTTTATGTCGCACAACATAATTGCAGTGATCACTGTTTCCTGTGGAGACAACGCCACCCTCTGTGTGCCTGTTGTCTACATTAATGTACAATTTGTGAAAGAGAATGGGGACATAGTCACAGGAGATAATGAGACACAAGGCAGTTTCATCCCCAGACCAGCTTCAGGCGAGACATTTCCAAGTGGAATGGGGGTTGGTAGTGTTGGATGGACTTTTTTTTTTTTTTTTTTTTGTCAGGAAAATTTCCTGCAGCCTGCTTGAATCAGACCACAGCAAAGGAAGTGGTCTGGACAGTAATCAGGCCAATGAAGCATGGAAATTTCAGCAAGCCCTTTTCGGTCATTTCACTTGGTTGTTTATAGCAGATCTCCTAGCTATCTAAGAAGATAGCTCTGCAGTGAACACAGTAACATGGCTTTTCAGTGAAAATACTTTTGAAATCACATGAATGCAAACTGACCTTGCCTTTCAGCCAAAGGGTATCTGCTGTTTACACTGGCATTGCTTTCCAAGCAGTTAATGAGTGAGAGACATTGATTCCTTTTGGAGTTACACATTACGCATGTTTCACTTATAGGCTAATCCTCTTTTGTAGATAAGGCTGTCTGAGACCACTTGACCTCTAGAGTGCCTCATCGGTAACCAAGTATACCTGGGCTCCTCTTTTCATCAGCTCACAATGAAATTTTTCTAATGAGGCAGAGTCCCTGAGAAGCGCTCACCTAGCTACTCATTGCACTTACTGGATTAATGCCACTTACTGTCCAACACTCGGGTGTGCATGGATATTTTAATGTAATTTAGCGTCTACTGTAGGTTGAGTGTCCGTGTGTAATATGCATGGAGTTGATTTAAAGGGACTGCTTCATCTGGCAGATTATTTTCAGGCAAAACCATTGGCTGTAGTAGTTGTAGTGCCACCGTGACCTTTTGTGAAGCAAGGACCTTTATCTCATAGACAGGCTTGCAAAGCACTATTAATAGATTTTGACATAACCTGAATTTAACTCACCAGTGATAATGGTCAAGAGTGGACGTTCTTTGGGCAGAATGGATTCGCTTTGTTCTTCAGCAACATTGGAAAGAAATCCTATCATGTACTTTGAAATAATTCAACTATAGAGCCGCTTTGAAGAAAACCTCATGACAACTTCTTAAGTTAACAAGATTTATGGCCTTTATGGCCTCCTACTCATAAGAACAAACTGGAAATTTTTCACTTATTAATGATATATGTGATGCACTCAAATGGCAATATCTTCAGTAAAGCATCAAGTAGACTAAGAGAAGTCTAAGAGAAATAGCCTTAGAAGAAGATTCCCTTTACAGGAAATACCAGATGACCAGATCTCAAAAAACAGAATGCATTTTTCTTACACACTGATTATAGCTGCCCATTGTGTCTTTTGAACTATGGAGAGCTGCTTTAAAAAAAAACAGCATGATTAAATCATTATAATTATGATGTAATTGTTCCACACCAAACCACTCTAAGTTACTGATTCAGACAGATTTGTTCACAATAGTGTTGACAACACAATAGTGTTGAAGCATTTAGTCCCTCTAAATCTAACTCATACAAAAGTTACTACATAAAATGGTTTAAAATGTGTTTTCTTATGCCTTAGACATTGTTTAAAATAGAAAATAGAATCTGAATTTTTTTTTCAGATTCATTGAAGAATCATTCAAATTTCAGAATCTACATTACACAGAGCTCAGAAAATACATTCACTGTAATGCAAAGCAAACTGAGCAGCTATTCTAACTATAGAGTTGTAGACATGCTTCTTGGTTCACCACCACTGAATCATGCAGAAATGTTTAAAAATTGGCGGAATTCCCCTTGACGTTTAGACTACCTTGCTCCTGGAAGTAAACTTCTCTGTCTTGTTTAGCAAACCATGCCTGGCTTCTAATCATATCTTCCTGAAGCCTGGTGTGGTAGATGAGTGTTGGAACCAAACGCTGGAGGAAGGGACATGGCTAAATTTAGATTACTTTGACGTTAATCTATGGTTGCACATCGACAATGATAACTCTTTCAAATGTTGGAGGCCTTTGCAGTTCGTAACCTGCATGCTGAGTGTTTGCTGCATGGCAAGGAATGGGACTAAGCTCCCTTTTAGAGGACACACTCTAGCATCAAAGTAGATGTATTTAGTGCCTTCTGAAAGTTGCAAACCACCAGGGGATCCTGTAACTTGCCTGTTCAAAAACCACTCATTGTGTCAGTAAAGCGAGCGAGCTCATGAATTGCTAACCCTCTGCTTTAGAAGCAAACATATTTACTGATTCACCTTTGCAAACATAACCTCTTGTGACTAA
The DNA here is from genome assembly GCA_037974365.1 of Hydrocynus forskahlii. Lineage (NCBI taxonomy): Eukaryota > Metazoa > Chordata > Actinopteri > Characiformes > Alestidae > Hydrocynus > Hydrocynus forskahlii. The sequence goes on along the minus strand of JBBPCX010000032.1, from coordinate 20,316,173 downwards.
GAAGATGTTTGTGCTAAATTGCAAATGTGCCCATGAGGAAAGATGTTGGAAAACAGCTAATATTTGAATATGCTAATGCAGCAGTGCAATCTCCCCCTCCATTACGTTTGGAACATGGACCTCAGCAGCACTTCAGATGTGTGAGGTGTGATGCAGGGGAAAGGTGTCAGCTCCTTGCGCTGACACAGCAACCTTAGAGTCAATATCTGTACTCCATATCTAGCTATGACCCACCCCCCTATCTGCTGTCGCGTTCCGTACGAATTGCGTGTGTGCTAAATCACTCTGCCCCTGAGGATCTCTGCTGACTGTAAGGATACTTGAGTATCATTCTGCCCACTGGGATTAGCCAAACACATTTATTCAGATAGCACCGGATTGCCCTCTACAAAAGTGCGGACGTAATGTCACTTATTTATATGTCGTAAGAGACTGAGAGGATCGGGATAAGTGTTTTGGCAGCAGCGTCTCTGACAAACACAGCGCGATATGTCACAGTAAGTTGTCTACCGAGGCGGCACCTTCAGGGACGTTCTTCGGAGAGACGGTAGTGATTCCCCTTCCATCACGGGGCGTGTTGGCCTGGTAGGAGCTGCGCAGCTGTGAAACTAATCAGGGACCATGAGCCTCCTTCTGGCCCAAGGCAGATCAGGTATCGCTGTCGCTGATCTGTGGGGACACTGTCAACCCTCACTGCAGGCAATGTTTGTGGCTACCATGGCAACGCTGCATGCTCCCCCGTTGTGAGGGGCCTGTTGATGCGGATTCTTGGCACTTGAAGCACTCAGTCATCTGTTGCCATCCTGACAATACCAAGCATACAAAGCCCCAACCAGAAAACACCTTTAGAATACTAAGCCCTCCCTCCTCTCATAAATCCGCTAACTGATAGGCTGCTACAGCTAAGCAAAACCATGTTATTTGCTGTTATAGGTAGTCATAACCACGTCTACAGTGTTGGACAGAAAAAAAACAGATGACTTTTTGAGGTAAACCTGTTCCTAGCTAGAAGCTACAAAAGACTTAACCAGACTGACCCTCCCCATCTGCTCGAGAACATCTATGGCCTAATCCCATTTCGTGTAATGTTTCCACCTGAATGACTGCAGACTTTTTAGTGTTAACAACAATATGCTTCATCAGATGTTCGTGCAGCTACAGAGATCCCATTCGTCTTTTTCTAATGTCTGTCTCTTTTATAATGTAACCTCTGAGATAGGATAAGCATGCACTTCAACAAACAAATACTTTAACAACCATTCAGTTTATTTACCTTTTAGAGACTGTGTACTCCCTAAGGCCCACTTCGAACATTTGTGTTTATGTTCCAAACACAGTCATAATTCATATTTACACGGCCATTTTACAGCCTTTCTTTATGCCTTAGAGTCAAGCGGCCTGTTTTTGGCACTGCACCTGCAAGATCTTATATTTAAATATGTAATTAAATAATCTGATTAACTGTTCTGTGTTGTGCCTCATCGAAAGGTAGTCTCCTTATGGTTAAAGTTTGGTAGTTGGAATACATGGATATATGTAAATATATTTGTTTTTGTGACTTCAGAAAAAACAACGAGTACAAAAAGTAGTTTGTTTCTATATCGTCTATATCTATATATGTATATATATATATA
>JBBPCX010000032.1:20296406-20311473 GCA_037974365.1 Hydrocynus forskahlii | reverse complement strand
TATATGTATTGTATGGACTGACTGGAGTGTTAATACATTTTGAAAATGTAACACTGTTTACACACTACAATTAACTCACTAATTTGGGGAAACAAGAAATTGTTCATTTTCCTTGATATGGCCATTGAGTGGCAATGACCTTACACATCTTTTAAAGCATGTGTATTTGAAGGTCTTTTTGTTGTTACGCTTTGTCAAGATTGAAAGAATATCAAAAAACTGAATTAAACCATCATCAGTTAGGTTCCAACCAGCTGCCCTACGTAAAGTAGACACCTGTGTTCAGTTTACTAGATTACTAGTTACTGTTTAGTTTAATTTGACAGTGTTTAACCTGACACAAGTTCAGTATTTTAAAGGCAGTGTACAGGACATCAATGTCAATCCATGGCAATTTATTAATAAGCTTTTAGGTTACTAATTAAGTCATGTGAGGTGTAAAATCTGTAATACAGCAGGACTGTGTGATAGTATGGATAAAATGCTATCCTAATCTAAATTTAAGCAATTTTTGGCCCTTATAGTTCGACCCATATACCCTGCCTGGGGATGCTGCATTATTCCATAAATAATATTAATCAATTACATATTGAACCCTAGGGGGCGACATAACATACAAACTACTAAAAAGGTGGCCAGAGTTTATACTGAGAGAGATTGTGATTCCACACCCAATCTCCTGAACCACACTAGTTCACACTAGCTCTAGTTCTAGTTCATAGTATAACCGCTGTGTACCTACATTCATATAGACTGTGCTGGGTAGTTATGGACTATGCAAAATTATGTTATGGACTATGCAAAACTATGCAAAACTTTCATCACTGTGAAACTAATTTTACCGCTTAAAATGACCTTATTTCTTTATCTTAATTTCCCATACAGGAAATTAAGGAACATTAAGGGGAAAAGTGTGCAGATTAAGGCTGATCAAGGGGTAAAACTGCTAAATTTTCCCCTTACTTTTTCAGATTTGCCCCTTAAATAATAAAACCTCCTCAATTAACGCCTTAAATTTAAGATTTAGGGGTTTCACACTGATGACGTATTTCAAATGAAGTTGTTTGGTGTATTTTCAGGGGTAGATTAAGGTAGGGTTAAGCACATTTTAAGTACATTGTGTTTCATAGTGTATGCCGAGTATGTTCTTTTTAGAAGCAAACCCACTACTGTTTTTTACAACGTAAAGTGGCATCTTTAAGGTAACCTGGAGCAACTGTGGGTTAAGTGTCTTGCTCAAGGACACAGTGGTAGAAAGCTACCACCCTACTACCTAGGCTACTACTAGGCTTTTAATGACTATTTTAAGGACTATGTCTGTGATGTGTATAAACCAGTGAATTACTTCTAAATTTGCTGTATAATATTGCTATGTGACTCTGTCTGATAATAGCAGTTCCAGTTGTGTGTTCATGTGTGACAAATGGACTTTAACACATGTGTTTTGGACAGAAAGAAACAAGAGGAAGTGTGTTTTAGAGCTGTATCCTCAGATGGTTTGATAACCAAATCAAGCCAATTATAACAATTACATCAGACATAGTCCAAAAGTAATCAGATTAGATTAAACTCCCCCTTGTAATATGTAATAAAAATATAAGATTGTATTTTTATGTCATTCATGTCGTTTGTAATTGGTAACAGATCACATTTGAGCAAACCACACGTTTTCCTGGCACACAGTTGCTTACTATTAACATAATAACATTTTAAAAGTTTTTACTTTGAAAGTGTCTGTGCCGCCTTGATACCTTGAGTTAAGTTTTGACGGTAAATTAACAGAACAAAAAACTGTTACAATATCTTATTATTTGAAGCTCTGCGTACCCAAAAGTTTAAGGCAGACACAAACTTTGTTAAGTCAAAGTTTTTTAAGTTAAAAGTGTGGTAAGTGGTCCACCACCCAAATACTGTCAGGTCAGTGTTCGTCCCACACTATTTCACATATGGTTAGGATAGAGGTGACTGATGATTACAGTCAGTAATTGTAAACCTTGAGTTAAGTTTTGACGGTAAATTAACAGAACAAAAAACTGTTACAATATCTTATTATTTGAAGCTCTGCGTACCCAAAAGTTTAAGGCAGACACAAACTTTGTTAAGTCAAAGTTTTTTAAGTTAAAAGTGTGGTAAGTGGTCCACCACCCAAATACTGTCAGGTCAGTGTTCGTCCCACACTATTTCACATATGGTTAGGATAGAGGTGACTGATGATTACAGTCAGTAATTGTAAACCTACAAAGTGCACTTATATGGTAGATGTACCAGATAAAAATAACCAGTGAATGTAGGGACAAGGTGGCTGTACCAAAGAACCGGCAATTCAGTGTCTAAGCATTTAACAATTATTATTAGGTTGGGCCATCTTAAACTGGCACTTTAAACCTGTAGGTACAGTTTTGTAGATAGGCAGCTGGTGGCCTGGTGGTTAGGAAGTTGTCCCTGCGATCAGAAGGTTGTGGGTTTGAATCCCAGGACTGCTAGTGGCACCACTGAGGAACCCTTGAGCAAGGGACTGTCCCCACACACTGCTCCCCGGGCGCTGCGTCACTGGCTGCCCGCTGCTTCACTTGGTGAATGGAATAAATGCAAAGGAAGAATTTCACACTGTTCACACTGAGTGCTGTGCTGTGGAGTGACAAAAACGGCCACTTTACACTTTTAAACTTTAGGCATGTAAAAACTATTCCATGAGCCTAGCACATGATGAAACAGTGGCAAAATATGTTTAGAACCAATACACTAAACCTTATAGACACAAAAGAATTAGTACATTTAAATGTAATTAAAATGTATTAATAGCCCCTAGTTCCAAGCGCTAAGTAAATCTCTCGGCAAAAAGAACCCTATTTTCAGCCCTATTTATAATCTTAGCCAGACTTCAGGAAAAGGAGCTACAAGCAAGATTTCAAAATTGCTTTTACGCCAAATAGTCATTATATGATCGCCACAAATCATTGCTAAGCATTAAATGAACATCATTAATCGATCGCTGAAACTTATCTAGAAGCTACTAAATTGTCTTATTTTTATCTTCTTCACATGCAGGCAAGAAATCATTTGGATGAGAAAAATGTATGTGTGTGAAATGGTAAAAAGTGCCCAGGTTCAAACACATGTTTCCCAACAGATGGCCTGTTTACTTAATCTTACACCAGTGTTTCCCAACTTCAGCCCTACAGAAACCACCTGCATGTTTTCCCAACCATTAGCTAATGCTGCTGCTACTATATATATATATATATATATATATATATATATATATATCCTCTCTATGTCTTGTATTCTAAACTGTTTACAAAGTTACATTTCTTTTCTCATACTGTTCTGCTTTGTCCAGTCAAAAAGAATGTTCCTCACTTATCTTTTTATGTTAATTCCTAGTCCTAACACGTGCTACATTTTTGTTTGTTCACTTTACATGTTGTTTAATTTATGATTGTCATGTAATCAGTAATTTCCTTTTGTATAGTACTCTGATTAGAAATGTAAAAATAGGCACTTCTGTCATATTGCAATGAGAATCATTTGTCTCAAAGGTTTATTGCAATGCCCTTGTTACAGAAGTGTGTTACTCCAGGCTTTGAGGACCCCAATGCTGCCCAGTTTAGTGTTCTTCCCTGCTCAAACACACCTGATTCAACTCATCACCTCTATTGTCAAGGCCTTTACAGAACCTGTCAGGGTGCCAGGATCGGATGACTCCCCTGCTGTGCTGGTCCTGGTCAGAATAACTAACCTTTAGTCAGACCCCCTTTTCTTATGTGATTTATGAATGCCAGGCCAGGTGTTTTTGTGTGTAGGGCTGTTTTGTGCGTAAGGAACCCACACAGCTATGCCATGCAGGGGGCACCCCTTGCTGGTGTATATAACATTAGAGCATTATACACTGTTCTGTCTGAAGGGGAAATGTTTATCTAATTCCCAGTTTTACACTCCAAGAGAGCAGAGTTGCAGAAGTTCCGAAACAGGCTTAGTTTGAAATACACGAGGCACAAAGAAAAATGCATTTGATTTGTTAAAATGTTTTGTTTTTTGATATGTAAATGGTTTATAATATTTCATTTATACAATCTGTTTAATACTACACTATAAGGAATTATTGGGATGCCTGACCATTACAACAACAGGGACTTTAATGACACTACATTCAAATACACAGACTTTAATATGGAGTTGATCCCCACTTTGCAACTACAACAACATCCAATCTTCTTGGAAGACTTTCCACAAGATTTTGGAGTTTCTGTTAGGAATTTGTGCCCTTTTAGGTGCTGGTGTTGGACAAGAAGGCCTGTCTCTGTTCCAGTTCATCCCAAAGATGTTGAATGGTGTTGAGGTCAGGGCTTCTTCCACATAGACCTCATCCAACCATGTCTTTATTGAGCTTGCTTTGTGCACTAGGGCACAGTCATGCTGGAATAAAAAAGGGCTTTTTCCAAAATTCTATGCCCACAAAATTGGAAGCATGGCGTTGTCCAAAATGTCTTGGTATGCTGAAGCATTAATATTGTCCTTCACTAGAAGTAAGTGGCCTAGACCTAAACAGTGGAAAACAGGTGTGTCCCAATACTTTTGTCCATGTAGTGTCCATTTTCCGGAGGCTCGTCTTTATGTGCTCAACGTGTTCGCAGCGCGGGGAGAACGCCGGTTCTGTCCTGGCTTGTGATTGGTGGGAGTGAGGAGAGGGGGCGGGACCACACGGCGGGAGTGTCGGATTACAGTAGCCGTGCTGCGAGAGGCACTGGTGCAACCAGCCAGATCCCAGGAAAGGAGAAGTAGACTGGGAAGGCTTGCACCGTGGATAAGGAGTGTCTGGTCTCTGCTACTTCTCTTTTTTCTTCTCCCTTTAATTCCACCTCCGCCCCCTGCACTGCGAATGGAAGTTGCAGACGTTCTCTCTCTTCAGCCCGTGTGTGAATGAACCTGCAGCTGGTGACCAGAGAACTAGACTTTCTGGACCTTCTCGTGCTGGTGTAAAGACAGAGATGATCTCGGGGAAGCCTTCACAGTGATAAATTAAGCAGGAAAAACACCTCTCCTGGAATTTGGGATTGCTGCAGGAGACCCACCTTGATGAAGTGCTTCAAGTTGCAGCACGTAAAATGAGTTGCTGGGAGTTATCTGGACGGACGGACGAACGAGGAGGCATCTGCCGAGCTTTGCAGAGGGGGCTTGATATCCCATTTCTCTGACGAGGGTTTTTTGAAGTCTACTCCTGCTGTCAGACCTGCAGTACCTGTTTCCCCGACCCAGCCGTAGAAATTTCGCCACGGGGCGAATCTGGAGGTGAATTCACATCTACAGGTTTTGCAGTTTGTTGGAATAAACACCTCGTATCCCAACGTCTATCCGTTTGGGAAAAAACGCATCTCGCATCTCACTCCTTACTGAGGTTCAACCAAGGACACGCTGTTGAAAAACGGGCTGCAAAAAAGTAGCTGCATAGACGGCGATGTCTCCTGCATGGAGCTGCTGCCCATGCTCCTTCCTCACCAAGCGCCCTCTGCTACACTGAAACTGCTCCTCAGTCAAGCCTCCAACCTCTCCATCTGAACATCTTCTCTCACAGAAATGGCTACAGACGGGTGCTGGAGATACTACGTCTGGATTTGTGTGGTTCTAAGCAAGTTTACGCTGCCCCTAGCCAAGTCTCTGGACACCATCATCTGGAGCTCCCAAAACCCCAAGTAAGTTGCTTCCCCCTGCACCACGCTGCTGTTAGTGCAAGTTTTGACAGTTTTACCCAAAACAGCATGAAATCCTGCTCTCACAGGACACACGCATCAGGTGTAAAGAGGCACAGACGTCCACGCACTTTGAATAACTTTTTAAGGACAAACAAATGCGAAGATTCTGCTTGATGTAAGAAACAGTAGTTCAGGAAATAATCCCCAAGGAACACACATTTTATAAGGCCTAAGCCTGGCAGACCAAGTCGAATTGCATCCCATCATAGTTGCAATAGACCTCATGGGATACATCTGAAATAAGAGAGGCAAAAAATCTATAGTCAAAAAAAAAAAACCCAAAAAAAACCAACTAAGTAGACTATTTTTTATAGCCTTTAAAATGTATAAGTAGATATTTCTAGATATTGATATTGATAAAACCTGAACTGCTCATATTGCAGTGTAATGCAAATGATGGAAGCAGGGTCTGTTTTTTTGCAGTCACGTTTATTGATTTAAACTTGTACATTCGGTTTAGTTTATACTTTTAACTCTTACATTTATTTGCAATGTTGGGTTTAATATTACTATACTCAACCCAAAGTGGTATGAAAACAATCAATAATTTGATATAAATATATATGTATGTATGTGTATATCTTTACACACACACACACACACACACACACATATATATATATATATATATTTATATAGATAGATAGATAGATAGATAGTTTTGCAGTCATAATTATTTTATTACTCAAAAGTATTTAGTGTATATTAGTCACAAGCCAACATACTTCAAGAGGTTTTGCCGTCATCGCTAAATCCCTGATGTCTCTGCAAGCAAATGAGGCACTTGTAATTACTCACTGAGGTCAACAAAGTATTGTTCCCTAGCAGTTTAGTATTTGTTAGTGTGTTTGTCTCTTGTGGTTGTGTTACCCACTTCAGAGCTTCCTTCTGTCTCTTTCTCACAAGCGCTGTGTATTGGAGTTTCATTTAAATCATATGCTCGCCCGCTCTCTCTATGGGCGGAATAACTCAAGCAGCCCATGAAATGTATGAACAATGGTGTGGTGTGAATTGGGATTTTGCCTAGTGAGCACAGATATTTGTTCTTCATTGTTGGCCTATTTCATCCTCAGTAAGTGCCGAGGTGACCGAGCATGACTATCTCCAAGTTCCCCAGGAACACTTACAGTTTTCTGATTGCATGACCACATTACCGTTTCATTCTGATTTAAGACTTGCTCTGTGCGCATGAGTTCCAATTATCCAAGATGAACAAAGTAGAGGTATGAAAATATTCAAATACATTTTAGATAGGAGACCTGAAGTTAGGCCCATCATCATTTCTAAAGTGGATTCTAACAAACATTCGAAAATATGTCTCTAAACATAGCCATTAACACTTGAATTGTAACACAATTGTCAATTGGAAACATTATGGTAACTTGTAACATTTAGGTATATTTGCAAAAAAAAAAAATACTAGCCGCATTACAGTGTTGTAAAAGACAAGATTTCTATTTTTGTACAGAATTTCCTTTTTTTATCACATCTGTAGAATGCTGTTGCTCGTCTCAGAGCTGAGTAATGAGTTGCAACTGCAAGTCCTTGTCACGAATAAACCGGCAGTTTATGTAGCAAAGCAAAGCCTTTATGTGCAAACAAAAGCTTAAAGCTTCCCAAATACATCTGTTCCTCAAGTGCACACCTGTGATATATTTGTTAAGATTTCACACATGAAATATTAGTTTCCAAACATTTATATTTAATTACCTTTTAATAACATTTAAATAGTCCACTTCTTTGTCCAGGCAGCGCCTTCAGACCCCTGTGATCATTCACCATTAAGCGTCTAGAACAGTGTGGTGTCTGAGAGATAAAACTAAAAACGTGGCTTTCTTTGATCTTTATATACAAATAACTATGGGATCATATTGCTGTACCACTGCAGGCCGTGGGATAATATTCGTTTGGCCTATAAACTTTTCCAGACTGATTGTCTGCTCCTGCAAATTCCTAAAAGAATTGGGTTTTTTATTAATTTTTTTCAAGGTGACTTGAAAATGAGTGCTGACTATTTTATCGCGACTGGTTTTAGTTCGTATGGGACTGTTAAGGGAATGTTAATCTTGTCAGACTCACATTCAGCCTGGGCACGTTATTAAATAAATAAATAAATACATACATACATACATACATACATACATACATAAAATGAAATAAATTAATGACCGCATAAACTTAAAAAATAAAAAATAGAAGCATTTTACTGTTACACATGAAAAATACTGGCAGTATACTCCTCATATAAACCATTCACTTTTGGTTTTAAAGGCATGTTTGTGAACTTGTTACTGTTTTGAGACTGAACCCATTGCATGCCCAGTTCTCGTATTCTGAGCCCACGTTAAAAAGTGATTTGGTATAAAAAAACACGGAACTTTTCAGACCACAGTCCTGAATCTGCATGTTTTTAAGGCTCTCAATAAGCCTTTTGCGGCAGCATGCTGATACTTTGTCGTACTTTGGACAAAACTACACCAGAAACAAATAAATTTACATGTGATGGATCAAATTGTTACAAATAGTTTCCAAGTTTGAGTTTGTCGTTTTTCAGCTTGCTGGCTTGGCTACTTTAACCAGTACTAAAACATTTTCCATGCCTCAATTGTTAGTTGTCATGAAATACAGGCAATGAGGGATTCTGATGATTAATTCTGCCTCTACTGCAACCAGATATTTGAGCAATTGCCGTTGCATTGCCATTTCTGTTGTATATTAAGTCACAGTTGAAGGTACTGCATGTAGATAGAAACATAAATCAATTAATATTCATTTCCATTTTCACTTAATGTGCCAATGCGCCAATAAGTACAAGTATTCCATTACAGCCCACCATCTCGTTAAATATACATGTAATGTATTCAGTCGTGGTTCAGACAGGCTCTTGACATAAATCAGCCAGCGCCACTGTTCAAGTTAAAATTTTGAATATATTGAGGATATAACCTCTATAAAGAATTCATTGTTTTTCTCCAGTTAGTTTTGGTGTCAGTTATACTCATAGAACCGCTCAGTATCTCCAGATAACATAAAGAAAAGTATCTGATGTCTTGTCTAGATTAACGGCGGGGTTGGATCCTGTTGCCTACTTTGGAGACCACTGCTGCTGCGCCTAATAAATTAATCCTGCCAGTCCCTTCCTTGCTGGGACCATAACAATACAATCTTACAGAGCACTCCCAAATAGGCTATGAATTATGAGTGTGAGGATAGGGAGTAGGCTCAGACCAGTTGGGTTCCCCTACGTTTGCACTTTGTCTTTATGGATTGTTATTCAGAAATCTCCCCACCTCTCTATTCCCAAAAGTCGGAGTTCACTCAGTTAATTTTAACCCCACACCTTGAAATACGTGGAGATATTTCAAGCCCCCCAAATTTACAAGAAATGGCAGACCTTCAAAATTAGATTAGTGTTGAATCAGCTGGCATGCTGGAGATCTCTCATCATTTCTTCACAATCAATAGTCAACACTATAATAATTATAGTAAAAATAATAATAGTAAAAACAACAACAACAATAATAATAATAGTAGTAATAATGATAACAATAATAATAATAATAATAATAATAATAATATTCTTCAGGTGACATCTGCCAAATTTGGAGTTTTCTAATGCGCTCCTTGGCTTGGGTGCTGTAGTGTTTCCAATTTAAAATCGCTTGATGAGTTCAATCTGAAATGTGAGTTTTTAGTTCTTTTCCTTTTTTTTTTCTCCTAACCCAAGGCCATAAGTACCAGTTGTTGTTTATCCCTTTTGACAAGAAGAGCAAAAATGGGAAAAATACAAGACAGGCAGCACTTTTAGAATTGCATCTCGGAGCCTTCTTTTTGGAACACCCATCACATCTGTTGCGTGTTTGAGGATAGCTCAGCTTCCATGTATTTATCCAAGCTGAGCTGTAAACAACCCAGCAAAAAAGGAAGAAAACAAGGTTTGCACTTCTCACCATTTTTTTTTATTTGCATGGCAACTGCTGCCTTCAGTAAGAGGACTCGTTTTTCGGTGGTGTCCCCGTTACGTTCACTTACTGCTTCCCAGTTTGTCTTCAGTGTCATGTGTGTTAAATTGTGAGTTCTAAGTGGTCTGTAGTAGTGATGCACCGATGTGGAATTTGTGTATATTTATGGGATTTATATCTGCCCATGCAGATACATAAACATTTGTAAAATGCAGAAATTGGAACTACATGTACCTGCATTAGGACAATATTGCATTTATTTTTAGAAGCTTGCAAATGAGGTACATTGGGTAAAACGAAAGCCTTTTAGCACATTATTTTAACAGCAGCTAACCATTCTGCCCTTTCAGAGTGAAATACATGCACCTGGTTTGAAATATTGGTCAGACCTGTTGTTTATGCCCTTATTATGTTTTTTTCAAGCCAATATCTGCGGCTACCAATGTGATTCTGAAATCATCCCTAGTCTGTAATTAACAGATTAAAGTCAGCTGATGAGGGAAAATCTTAATATCACTCGAGATGTCCTATTGATCGCATGTGACTTTTCAGTGATGACCTGGCTCAGTTCCTATCATTAAAGCCTCACAGGAAGCTGAAGGTTCATGCTTTGCTCTGGACATTTTTTTTCCCTGCTCTGGCCCATTGCCCTCTGCTCCTTCTCCCCTCTGTCCTGGGCTCTGATCACGTTTCCCGCTGATACTGATCTCATTACAAAGAGCAGGGACTTAGAGCCTTCTCAGGACTACATGGGCCAGGGAAAAATGCCCAAGTGAAACCGACCATTGTGTGAGCATCAGGCAAGCTGCAATTCCATTTATAGGAAGCAACTTTTCTGCCTGGCTTTAAAGAGAGGACAGCTGCGTCCGCTCGTGTGATAACGGTCGTCCATCTCAGGCACCTTGACATGCAGGAGTTGTCATTAAAACTAGAGAAACGTTCTCAGGCCAATGCAGTTTCCATACATTTTCCTCGACCAGCAAGCCCTGGTTTATGTCCTCTTGAAATCCCATTATTTCACAAGCCTTAAAATAAATGTTCTTTGGGGCTATTTGTCTGGTAACATCATTACCTGCCAATGTGGTGAAACTGCTTTTGTTACCGCCACTTGTGGTGCAAGTGGTCACAGCCCAAAAACGAAATGGTTTTGGAAATAGACACTGAACGCTACAGTTGTGAGGGCAAGCGTTACCATGTGTTGTGGCTAGCAGAAGATGACTGTACTCCAGTTCACCTCAGCAAACAATTCCCATGCAACGTAGATCCCTGAAGTGGCAACAGCATTAACTAGAGGCTTCAGATGTGCTTGGAGTGCCTTTTTGTTGTCCGGAACACAGTTTCTTTTTTTCTTTGCAGTACTGGTTCCAAAAACCTCTAAGACAGTGGCAGCAATTTAAATGAGGCTAGCCCTGAGGCCATTTCCAAAAAAAAAAAAAGAAGAAGAAAAAAGAAAGTTTGCTCGCAGGAAACAGCCTTCAACACTGAACGTGCAAATTAGAGGCTTGGTGGAGAGTGGAGCTGGTGTCAACGCTGAGCCGGGCCTGGGCTTTGGATAACGCAGCCCATCAACTCACCCCTCCGCTCGCAGGCCAGAGATTATTTCCATGTGTTAGACGCAGGGGGAGAAAAAGAGAGCAAGAGAAGAAAGGGAGCAAGAGGAACACCAGAGGAAGGAGGAAAAGGGGGGTTTGTGTGTGCGATCTGAAAAGAGAGAGAGAGGGACCAGCGTCATGAGATCATTGCACTGTGGCACGGCTCCTAGTGGAAGGGACCGTGGAACGGATGGATGTGACAGGCATTTCAAAACCCATTAGAACCCACTTCTGACTGCAGATCTAATTGAATAGATGATGCCATTCCTGCTGGGCGGACTCCTTGGTAAGTGTGTCACTGCACCAGATGGACTCTGGCTTACAATCCCCAATATTAATTATAAAACAGTCCTAATCCATCCACGGGATAGAGACAGAAGAAATGGAAACCATTAGGCATGCTTGGAAATAGCAGCGCATAATCCTTGGATTTTATCACTATTAGTGGTCCTGGGCAGATAGGAAAAACTACTCATTTTTCCATTAATCTCTTTTATGCAATTTATCCTGTTAGACCCCTGTGTCAGATGGGGGCTGTAAGTTAGATTTATTGGGAAATTCTTGTGTCATCTTTTGCCCCACCCCATCCACCCACCCATTGTATTGTGCTTCTCAGGCTAGATATCAGAAAACCTAATATGTTTCTGTGCTTCTATTGGACCGGGGGGGGGAGGGTGGGGGGGTGGGGGGGCGACTAGGGGTTGCCGGCTTCTTTTGCCTCTTTTTACCCATTCTGCCAGGACTTGAAGGCCCCTGTTCAGTCATTTCAATGCAAACCCCTAGCATGAAATGGTGCTCAGGCCGCAGCGGCAGGTTAAGAAAAAGCCTGGATGAAAAGTCATGCTGTTAACGTTCCTGCTCAGCTCCCAGGATCAGTGGGCCTCCGAACTCCAAGCTGTGTGGCAGCTGTGACTGCCTGGTTCAGACGCTTCACTATAGGAGGCCACAACTGATCCCTGCATATTTTCCCCCTCTTTCACGCTTTAGAAATCAAATTATATCCAGAAAAGCTTACTTTCCCCCCCTTTGAATACCACGGCTGATATATGTGAATTGACATTGTTTCCATGATTGTTGAGAACTTGAGGCATACTTTGCCATTGTATTCTTCAAGTTCACTCTTCAAGTTCATCAAGTTACTTTTCTGAGCGACGTACAGCGCAGTCGACTGCTTTAAGTTTTTCTTCCATTTCTTTGGCTTTCAAAGCAATATACACACTATCGGCAATTGAAATATATGCAAAGTGGACTTTATCTCAGTGGTATATGCATTGTCTTTCAATTGAATTTGTTGCTAAGCTGAGGGTGACAGGTCATACGTCAGGGGGATTTGAGCCACCATAATTGAATTATGTTGATTGTTGCCTTGATTGATGGAGTCAAATGTTGCAAATTTCCCAGATTTCCTTCCCAACAAAGGCACATCAGTCAACACACAAATTGTACAACGGAGGTTTCCAGTCAGGCTTCCAGTCAATCAAAATTGCACCCTGGTGCATGTTTGTTTGGAAAATTTCAATGTGCTTCAAGGTCAGGCAGAGTCGCTGAAACCAAGTTTGGCAATGGTGTTGGATATTAGAACCACTCCCAGGTTTTTTCTTTGTAAAATGCTCCGTTAAACCCTATATATATCCAGATCAGATAGAATGCAGTTTTCATGTTGGCACAACTTGAGTCCTGTCAGCAATGAATGATTCAAGAGGACTGTATGAAGATGTCACTGTCATGGGTTGGCTTAGAGCGCAGAGGTAGATGTTCCAGTGAGTCCATTTTGGCAATGCATGCCTGCCCCCCTCCCCTCATCCATTTGAAACGGTTGGGGATCTGCTTTTCCCTAGTCTCCCTCAGTATCTTATTATAGTAAATATTCAGCTGAAGCGTTTTTTTTTTTTTTCAGTAACGGAGGGGAAGCTGTTTCATCTGTTCCTCATATGTTTTCGGTTACCTCCCATGTTTATTTTTTATGTGTTATGCTATCAAATCCTTATGTTACCACGATATCCAATACAAGTAGGAAGATATGGGCCCATAAAAGAAGAGACCTTTAAAATTTACTTTTCAAAGCACCTGAATGAACAAATCATTTGCTGCCTGCTAGGTGAGAGGCAATAAGGAGGGGTAATAAGGAGAGATTTGGATCATGATTTCTGCTGAGAGTTTATTTCGGCATCGTAATCCTTCTGCTATCCTTCTGAGATGCATCAAACTGGCCACATCAAAGTTAAACTCAGAGGGCCGCTGGAGCGTGTGAGGATGGCATCCTCAGTGTGCATCTTGGCTGACTGGCCTGTTTGGGTTTTCCCCTGGCCTCACCCACTGCGCGTTGGTCTCCGGCTCTGAGTTTCATATGCTCTCAGGCTATCGTCGCTGCTGTCACTCACCATTTTCATTCCTCAAGTCTATTCTGATTCTCTCTCCCTCACTGTACTGTGATTCTTCTTCAAATGGCCTCTGTGACTCAGGAAAATTAGACGTTTCTTCTAGCACTCTGGCCAAAATGTCTCCCACTCCAAAACTTAGATTGGTTTTGGATTCCGTGCTCTTCCAGGCTAGTTCTGGTGCATTGCCAGCCCAGGCACTTGAACCTCCTTGACTTCTTTAGGCATGCATTTTTCCTTTTTCGCTCCTCTGCTTCTGCAATTGCAGTTATAAATATTTGATCATACAATCTCCTGTGCATCTCGAAACATCAGGTGTGCTGGAGTAGGAACGGTCTTTTACATATTAAAAGAGGGGACACCTGCTTCAAGTGCTTGATCTGTAACTCCTTTTGAAAAATGCCTCTGCAAGATGGACTCGGTGGCTCTGTCGGCTCGGATCATACTACCAAATGCCTTGTGCGTATTACTTTGCAAATCTGTGCTGTGGGATCAGAGAAAAAAAGGTGGGGAAATCATTTCCCCTAGCCACAGAGGTCCACTTTACACCCTCTTGGGCTGTTCAAAAACAATCAGCTGCCTTTAGCTGCCCCCTTTATGAGATATGCAGTGTGTGATTTGGCTTTGAAGGGGCCAACTATTATAGTATTGAAACACGGGGTCCTCTCTCACTGCTAAGCTCTGGTCAAGTGGCTTAGAATAATGCACGTCCGGGTTCACATCGCGTGACATGAGCCCAGCTGTTCTCACAAATGGGAAAGTGGAAAAGCAAAAGTGTCAGCTGGGCCCAGCTCTTCTGAAAATTAAGGCCAAGTGCAAGTTACTTGTGGCTTCAGAGATGATGATGTACCTTCTGTAAGATGCCCCCCTTGTTTCGCTAAAGCCCCTTAGCTTTCTTAAAGCAACAGGGCCATTGTTGGGGGGAAAAAAAAGAAAGGAAATAAACATGATGCTTCAGAGCATTTTGTGTCGATCATTACTCTTTAAAAATGTCTTTTTCATTGATTTTCAGACTGACTGGTTTTCAAAACCATTTTGTTTACAGCAGTTTAGTAGCATGTTTGTACATGTGTCTCATTTTACCTTTGAGTACCTTCACTCTTTGGAGTCTCTGACTATATTATTCCAAACGACCGACATCTTGGTTTATGATTCATTTATTTCATTACTTCATCACATAGCTCATATTTTTCTCTGATGAATTGTTATGTACTTTGAATCGTTAAAACTATACAAAAGAAAGGATGTGTATGTCTCTTCTAAACATTTCTTGGTCTTGTGTGTTCTGCATGTCCAGTAAAAAGATCTTTTTAAAATCTCGGAGCAGATCCAAATAAAAAAATTATTTTTTTTAATTTATATATATATATATATATATACACATA
>JBBPCX010000032.1:20276045-20287890 GCA_037974365.1 Hydrocynus forskahlii | reverse complement strand
ACAAAATATATATGGTCGATAAATTCTTTCTCAGCATTTAACACATTCACACAAGTGGTGCAACTGGTGGTCCTGGCATTCGAACCCAGGGCCTTCTGACAACAGAGAAAGCTGCCTAACCACCAGGCCACCAGCTGCTATATATATTATACTTACACATATATACATACATTCTTATATTGATGCGTAAAAGCATATAATTTTAAAAATAGATAATAATAATGAAATATCAGGCAGTTTTAAAAAAACTTTTTTTTCCACTGTTTTAAATTTAGACATGTCCAGCCATAGCATATTTTAATTTTAAACAAAAATAAATTTCAAGTACAAGTTATTGCTACTCTGCTGTTAGATTGGTGCCACTAACACACGTCATCCACAACCTGCAGCAATGATGTACATTTTCGGAAGGGATCAAAGCAGTCTAAATGTATGCAACGTTTAACCCTTTTAACCTGTATTTTACCTGTAATGTCTGCAGTGCAGCTTTCCATTGTTTTCTTTTTGAACTTGTACCCTTTATTATACACATGGGCATGAGAAATGTGAACGCACGGCTAGAGTCATCTGCCCTAGAGTGTTCTGTGTTACAGCACTATTCACATGTCATAAAAATCATATACTCTTTTCACCCATGAGTCGCAAGTGGTTGAAAACAAAACTATTGTGGGCATGTTCTGTTTTTTAATTCAGCTTTTGGTTCTAAAGACACTGCGCACTGAAAAGCCAAGAAGGAGCAGACTGATGTTGGAAGAATGTGAAGTCACAGCATAGTAATGACACTATATACTGACCTATTTTCAGATTTGAAGTCCGCTAAAACAGAAGCTAGCACTATCGATTCAGAGTGGTTTTCACTGTAGAATATTAAAGTCACTGGTAGCCAAATAGTCAGGGAATTTAATCCGATTTCAATTATAAGATAATATTAATCACGTAAGAAATTGTAATTTTGAAAACATAGGCCAGACACCTTAGCATTTCAGTCCTGAATGTCACATTATGCGCATGAAAATGAACAGATTTTGCTTATTATTATTTGGCAGAGTAGCGTAATCCTAACTAAACCGTGCAGCTGTATTATCTTTGAAAACAGCATTAGTGAATCAGACTTGGTGTTAGTTGGTACTCTCTATCAAAGGGCTCAGATCAGATGCAAATTGTGAATGAAGGTTATTACACGATTATTAGATTATCCATAAAGGTCTGGTTAAAAATAATCATTTTGTGTGTTAAAGTAATCTGGAATATTTTGCCAACCAAAAATATCCCCCTGACAGTGGTCAAAACTGAGTACTGATGAAAGGTGAGAAGATGAGACACCTGAAAACAAAAGCAATGATGAAAAGGAGGTTTAAAGACTGCTTATACCCCTGTTTTCTCAGCCAGGTGGTTTAATAAAATGGCATTTATACTTGCCATACCACAATTCTTGCTGTGTTCTCCTGAGCACAAAGATGGCTTTGATTGAAACTTTTGAATCTGTACCTTTGAGTTAGAATAGAATTTAGTACATAGAATTTCTCTGCTGTTTTAATGAGCTACAATTGGGAAGTAATACCAAATGTTTAAGGTTAAAGGGTGCAGAAAGAAAATGTGCATTGTAATACATCTTTTTTATCACTTATATGTTACAGGAAAGCAACACATAGTATGTAGGAGTTATTCTGTTTACAAATCTCCCTCTCATATCCCAGTTATTGAAGACAAATCCAATGCCCCATCATCCTCTGTTATTGCAAGAATCATTCATTCTTCAGTTGGGCATTAACAGACCTTTGGTAAGCGATTAACTAGACAAGGAGCCCGGGCTCACGAGTTTTCGTGCAGCCATCACGAAATACAATGGAATCAAAATACATGCTGCGATTACGATTTAGGGTTTTTTTCGTGCTAGGACAACGCTTCACTTTTTCGTGCTAGGACAACACTTCACTACCCTATGTATTTTAATGTGTAGTGCATAATATCGCCAGTATCAGCGGTAACTGGTGACTGAGGGACAGTAGGATTCCTTATTGTTTTTGTTTGAAAAGCAGTTAAAACAGGTTGAAATGCCGTGAGACGGGGAAAGTCCCTAACCTTAACCATAACCCTAACCTTAACCATAACCCTAACTTTAACCCTAACCTTAACTCTAACCCTGACCCTAACCCTAACCTTAACCTTAACCATAACCATAACCCTAACTTTAACCCTAATCCTAACTCTAACTCTAATCCTAACCCTAACTCTAACCCTAAACTTAACCATAACCCTAACCTTAACCTTAACCATAACCCTAACCCTAACTCTAACCCTAACCTTAACCTTAACTGACCCTAACCCTAACCTTAACCTTAACCATAACCATAACCCTAACTTTAACCCTAATCCTAACCCTAAATCTAATCCTATCCCTAACTCTAACCCTAAACTTAACCATAACCCTAACCTTAACCATAACCCTAACCCTAACTCTAACCCTAACATTAACCTTAACCATAACCATAACCCTAACTTTAACCCTAATCCTAACCCTAACTCTAATCCTATCCCTAACTCTAACCCTAAACTTAACCATAACCCTAACCCTAACAGTCACCAGTTAGCGCTGATACTGGCGGTGTTACACACTGCGCATTATAATACACAGGGTTGTGAAGCGTTGTCCTTGGACGAAAAAAAAGCCCTAAATCGTGATCGCAGCACGTATTTTGTATTTTGTGATGGCTGCACGAAAAGTCGTGAGATCGGGTTGAGACAAGAGGGTTTTTTCAGTTAAAAAAAAAAGCTTTTCTAACTTTTTCTTAACTGCTTTCATACAGCAGATGTGCTGTATTTGCTCCTTACTCCCCATATGGATAATGTCAATGAGCTAAAATTGTGCAGCTGTAAACTCTCCAAAAAGGTATGGAAACAGGAGGAAAGAGTGTGGCACGCTCTCTGCGATTAACTTTAGCTTCCTATTTTGGAAGCTAACTGAGATTACTGTTGCCAAGTGGAAGGCTATTAAAATGGGGTAAACACTAATTGCTGCCCTATTTCTTTTATACCGGTTAACTCACATCTGTGACAGCACTTCCAGCCTTCAAGCTGAGCCAAAACCTCATTATGCTTAACACTTCACAAAGGCCAGGGAAACAGGAGCAGTGAACTCACTTACAGAGACATTTGGATGAAAAAAAAGATAATTTACTTGGAAAATTAATCAAAAGGTAACACATTCCCACGTGTTTCAACACCAGGTCCTTTAATATGTGCAATTGTTTGTCCCTTTTGTCTAGCTGTTCTGTAAATTGAATTTTAAATGCAGTTAGTTCAGTAGAACCCCAGTAACTATGTCCCATTCTTTCTAATAAGGATGCTTAATCCTTAATCTGTCTTCATTCTCCTTTGTGTTCAGCTCAGTTACTAAGTGTGAAAAAGCCTATCTCTAGTGTTGTGAAATGTAAAGACTGTGGCATATGAGAGAGAGAGGAGAGAGAGAGAGAGAGAGAGAGAGAGAGAAGAGGGGGGGTGGTCAGCAACAAAGCCCAATGTTGCCATGGCAACTTGTTTATGCCTCACTGGTGCATCTTGTAAATCCAATTAGAAGAAGATTGAGGCCTTGTCTTCTTGGGCATAAATGGGCTCACAAGTGAAAACTAGGCAAATAGCTGGAGAGGTTAGGACAAAGGATGCCTGGTTCCTCTTATCTCTTTGAATAAATGGCCCCCTAAGCACCAGACAATAGATGTGAACCAACGGTTCTCCATTTGCAAGCAGTTATTCTTGCCTGATGGGATATTGCTCATATCTGCCACTTCTTTCCCCACATAATTTGCAGTGGGAATTTTTTTTTTCCTGCAAAGGGCCCCATTCCAGTTAGAAGGGGAAGGAACTATGATTGCCGAAAGGCCTAATCCTGTAATGGTAATTTTCATGGAGAGTTAATCAAAATCCTGATTCTTGTACATCTTGATTTCACACAGCTGGAGAGCGCATGACAATGCAGCGTCAGTGGTGGCAGACTGTTGTACATATTCAGCTGATAATGCCACATTTGTGCAAGCCAATATTAATCTGGGTCAATTTGAGAAAATCCAGACTGCATGTAGTGGACAAATGCAAAATGATGGTCGCACAGATTGTGCGGGCCAAGTTGTTTATGAGGGCCCCATTCCAGCTTTCCCTGTCTCTCTCTCTCTCTGTCTCTCTCTCTCTCTATGTCTTGACGGTCTGTCTGTCTTTCTCACTGTATATTGTCACCTTTTGAAACTATTTGTCTCTTAAATGATAACTTTTTAATTAATTAATTCCACATTCTGTATTGGTTTTACATTTGACGATACGTGCAAGATTGCATGTAAAGTAAACTGCACTGATGTCCACTGCTTTAAGCCTGTCTGGGTTAATCGCTCTGGTAACTAGGACAGCAGTGTTGAACCCTCTTGACATTTTAAGGTCACCAGAAGTCCACAACAATCATTCTCCTTGTCTGTACCAAATCAAAACGGCTCACTTCAGCTGTTTAAAATCAGACATTGCAGTTTCAAAGTGCACCCCTCCCCCCTCTGCCCCAAATAAACCTGACAAATGGGAGAAGCTCTATTATTTACTCATCCAGGGCTATTGTCAGCAGCATTTTTTTTAAACCTGAACAGAAACATCTTCGGGCTGGCTTAAAGCACATTAGTTTGAAGCAAAACAAAAAACATACCTTGTAACCTGGAGGTTATTGTGTTATGACACAGAGAAAATCTGCAACATAGAAAATGATTGAGTGTCATATTGAATGGAATAAATCCCCCTAGCACCACTTCCTTCCACATGAAAACTACAAGGTAATCTCTGTAGCTCTTTATTGAAATGCGCTGTAGAAAACATGAATACGGGTTTAATATTTGTTGCCAGTAAATTGTTTTGATTTCTTTTTTTTTGTGTGTGTACATCAGTATATTTCTGCTTGAATGAGATGAAAAGATATGGAAATCACAGGTATAAAATTATTTTCCCCTTTCTTCCTCAGGTTCCAGAGTGGTAAAGGTCTGGTGATCTATCCCGATATTGGAGACAAGATGGATATTATCTGTCCCAAGGCAGACCCTCCACATCTATATGAGTACTACAAGCTATACCTGGTTAAGAAGGAACAGGTCGAGTTGTGCAGCACAGTCCTGGACCCATACGTGCTGGTGACTTGCAATAAACCCGAGAAGGACATCAAATTTACCATCAAGTTTCAGGAATTCAGCCCCAACTACATGGGTCTGGAGTTCAAAAAGAACAAAGACTACTACATCACGTGTAAGCCAAAGCATGCATTACTTTTTCTTTATCGCATCTGTATTGTATCTGGGAGTTTACCTCCTAAAGAGCCTTACGTGCAATCTGTGTAAGGCTGTAATGCCGTGGTTTCTATTAGCGAAATGCTGATTAGCTTTTTAAGGGGAGGAGGGTAGAATAACGCTGCACTTTGACATTTTCCTCATATATTTTTGCTCTTGGCTTTCGTCTGTTGATGAAAAATACCTGGATGCTGAAGTTGCGCATTGAGAAGAACTGGGGTTTATTTTTACCCACATTGCACAGATAGTGACACACATCATCTATCTTTTACATAATGGATGTGCTTGTGCATTCATGTAAGCACAAGCACGACCTTAATGAGCTTTTGGGAGAGGGCACATTGGAAGTAGAGGCATTTTCCTAACCTATTTGTTATGAGCTCTTGGGAAAAGTGGAGCAAGCTGCAGTGAAAATGCCAGTTATGTAAAGTTTTTGGCTGTGTATTTCACACAGGAATCAAGGCAAAAGACCAATTTGCTAACTTTATGACAATGCCGTTTGTCTCTTTCGGAGTGGTTCTCAGTTTGTTCTTAGTTTGCATTCTTGCTCTCTCGCTCTCTTTCTGTCTTTTTCTTTCTCTGTCTCTTCCTATCTTTCTCTTCCTTCTTCTGTCTTGCTTATGTCTGTGTCTTTGAGCATGTGGGAAGAGGCCGGTGTCCTCCTGAGTGACGTTACCCTCTACTTTCCCCAGGGAAAAACAATAAGAAACCAAATGGTGAGAATGTGGGCAGGTTCAGGTCACATGGATCCTTCCTTCCCCTCTGGTGTCCCATAGTCTGGCCCTATAGCCTTGTATCCTGCAGGGTCCATCTGTCTGGACTGTCTGCTTACTCAGGGACTCCAGGGGTCAGAAGGTCCCAGCGGGGGGCAGACAGTGATAACCTCATGATCTAAATTCAAGCCATTTGATGGCAAGGAGACCACAGGCTCCAGGTCACCAACCTGGCAGGTTGGACAACAGAGGACTGCCTGATGGCTCAAACAGGCACCAAGCCCTGTTGAAGTCATTAAACTCATTAAAAGGCTATAACTGCTCATTCCCTCCCCCGCTTGTTTAGGTTTGTGTTATGAGTGCTTTGTGTCTTACATCTCTGAGCCCTTTTTTGTACCTGCTTTTTTGTGTTATTTAGGGAAAAAAATATTTTTTGGGCATGTACCTAAAGAACCCTGATCAACTGCATTGTTCATTAATAAGAGCTTTCGAAGAGGTGTCTTAGCTGTCTGAGGTTGCTGTTGCTAGGAGATCATGAATCTCACATGCTGGAGGTCTAGACAGGATCATTGATGTCATCCAGCTCAACTGCATGTACACAGTATGCAAAAACTTAAAACAGTGATACATTTTTCCTATGTTGGCCACTATAAGTGTTAACACAAAGGCTTTTCAATCACAATGTCCTCTGAGCAGGCTCTCATGCCTGTCGTCAGTTGATTTGCTGCTGCATTATGGGCACATAAACGTGATGCATAATGACAGCTGCCACTCCTGCTCCACCACCAGAGTATAATCTGGCACACTAATTTTTTTTTCTGCCCTCCCATATGAAGCATCCTCTCTCAACCAAAGGCTGCCGCTTTTTTTTCCACTAATGCATTGCGTGGGAAAAAGGTTGGAGGCGAATTCTCCAAAGGAGAATCAGATAGAAGCGGCAGTCTGCAAAAAAAAAAAGGGTCAAGGTTAAAAGCGTTGCCTGGAATGGCAGATGAGAGGATCTAATGCGGTCCCAAATGAGAATGTACCTGAAGATGTGTGGATGAGAGAGACAGTGAAAGACTATAGCAGGTTTTTTTTTTCCCCCATTCAGGTGAGAGTTTGGCCTATTCGCTATAGTCTACATGCTCCTCTGTTTGAGATGAGCCAGGAATGGAGAAATATTATATGCTTTTTTTCTGCATCAAAGGGCCGTCGTTTTGTTTATCATGCTGTCTCCTTTCCTGGGGAAGATTTAGGCTTGTTATGCATGTGGCGGCTACATATTTGCCTCTGCAAAAACAGAGCAGACTCTAAATTTGTGATGAAATTTCCATTCTTCTCTGTTGGTTTTTCACCGCTGCACTCCTCAAAGGCCCAGAGTGGCTTGTTCAGGAGCATGAGAGGAACCGTAACACAAATTTCATCTGGCATTCATTTACGCTGTGTCAATTATTTTTGTCTCGAAATTTGAGAAGCAGCCACTCATGCCCGTCTTTGCCTTCATACTCGTCTTATTAAAGTACTTTGCCCGGGCGCAGCTGCCCTCGCTACTGTTAACGTATGCTAATGACTCTCGCACCCCAAGCGTGGCCCAGAGTAATCAGCATCCCGCCCGTAGTATTTGCTAGCTTTCCACATTAGCAAGCATGCATCCTCTCTCAGCTTCATTATGGCAAGTCAAACGGCGTTGTCCCGTGCATTTGTCACCTTGAGCCAGTGCGATATAGACTGAAATCAAGCACTTTTTTTTCCTCTCAGGCAAAGACATCCATTTGTTTGCAATTCTGCTCCTGTGAGGTGGCCTGATTTATATTTTATAGCATTGTTTAGTGCCTTGTCAAGCGAGATATGAGGAACAGAGGCTGACCGTGGCGGGCAGGAGCTGGCATGCCCATGATTGGAGAGGACACGGAGTGGCTGGGGAAGGCCGCTGGGATATCTTCCTCTTCTGCCGTCTTTGGCTGGTGGCCTCCTCCTGTACACCATCCAATATGCCAAGAGACATTTTAGATGCCTTTCATCAGCAGCCAAACCCTTAAGTTCAGTCACAGCTTGAAACCCTCTCCAATTTGGTTGTTTCACTGTGACAAACAGCGCTTTGTCCTTGCCACGATTTGACTTTTCCAGGGATACATTCTGAAAAGCACTGACCAAAATAAAAACAACAACAACAACAAAACAACATTACGCTTTTAATGAAAAAGATTTAAAAGATTTTTATTTTAATCAGATCACTGTTTTGGCGATGTCTCGGCGTCGTGCCTAAGTCACTGTTTTTCCTATAGGAGAAAAAAAAGCTAGTCAAGGTCTGAACCGAAAGAGGAAAATCTCACCACGTTGGCGTGAAGATGGGTGCTGGACGTTGGGACGTCAATTCAGATGATGATAGGGAATTTTTTTTAGCGGTTTAGCTCTCAGGCTTTGATTTAACTTCAGACGTATGAAGTAATGAAAAAACAAACATGAATCTCAGGGCTGTGATGGAAATAATTGTGGTTGTCCAACATATAAATAAAGGTATAAATACTCGGCTGTTGGCAAGAACCAAATGCATTTCTGTGAATTCAGCTGAAATGCAAAATGGCCTATGGTTCCACTCCAGCCCAACCACAAACAGGCCTCTTCGCATTCGAGACTTCTCGTTTTTCAGCTTGCGTAATGGAGGCTAGTGAATGTGAATTGTTAATGCCCCTATACCAGAGACACAATTACGCTAAGGCGGCCTCAGTCAACACCATTGTGCGTGTGACGTGGTGTAAAATGATTGCTGACACAAGACAAAACAGACAGTGCCTGAAGCTTGCGTCTCCTACAATTTCTGCTCTGATGGCAACACTGTGACATATCCATATGGATCTTCTCTACAGGAGCTGAGTTTCCCTCTTTCTCTTTTCTTAATTCATTGTGATTTCTCTTTTTTCTCCGACCCAATGTATTTGTCCCCTTTTTCTTAACTTATTAATCACCAGTTGAAAACCTGTCGTTCATTTAATGATTTATTGCATGCAGATCACAGCAAGACATTAAGATTTCCATAGGTGAACAAGATTCCGTAGGGTGACATCATATTACCACGTTTTTGTACCCATAATAGACTAAATAGTTGTAGAAAAGTTTTTTTTCTTTTAAATCTAATTGGTTTCTGTGATGGTTGAATGTGTTCAGTGCTGCCATTGTCATGGCTACAAAAAAGTTAAATGTCGGACAGGGTACCTTTTATACCCTTAGCGATGCATCAAATGGTAAACTGTGTGACTAGATTAATTACGCATTTGCAGGAACAGCTTTTCCTCTAAATCATGCTATATTTAGCTAATATTGTAACTGTTAACCACAGAAATAGGGTGGAACATGGCACATTCCCAGACTCTGGTTGAAAACTAACTTTTGAACATAAGACTAGATACATGACACAAACCCTTATTAAATTATTTGAAGGCATTTGCATATTATCAGAGATTACTGTCAATAGTCTACTGTCAAAGATACCAAGAGATGATTCGTTAAGCTGGTGAAACAAATCGTCCTTGTTTTGTCAAAAAAGAAAACCACTCTTGTCTGGCTAAAGTTGGTTATTTTTAAGGTGTATTGAGCCAGATAGTTATGTAAATGACTAAAGAATGAATCAGTGGAGCTGGAATAACACCATTGTTGGTCATATTCTAGCTGCCAGCGGTATCATCTGAAACCATGAGGTCAATGATAGGACAATAGCATAATTGACATAATAAAATGGAAGTACCAAGCCTGATTAAATTAAGTGCGGAACATTGTTTTGCAGAGGGAATGTGACCCCTGCAGACCAGTATAACGAGAACATAAAAAATTTCAGGTTTGGAGCGAGAGCCATTTTTTGACATCATTATCAAATATCAGAGCATCACAGCAGTACATCATTACATCATTTAACGGAGCACTGTTGCTTAGGTTTATAACAGCACACACACTCTGCTGGAGCACAGTGTGTGAGGAAAGATCTGAGGAGGGTCATGACACTCTGGATTTGTCTGGACTTGTCACTTACTCATTCAATAATATTGCGCTAAATGTGTTCTCAATTTCAATGCCAGACGAATGAGCACATTTACTGGAAGAAGACAGACTTTTCCCCATCCAACTCACTCTCTTCTGCCCTTTTTGGTCTCCCGCTGTTCTTTTTTCTCTCTCTCTGTCTCTTCACATCCTCAAACACTGCATTCCATATGATCCTGAAGATTCAATTAGCAGGAGAGTAGGTGTTGTCTTTGAACCATCTGACAGAACAGTAAAAAATTCCACCGACTTGTATGAAAACTCAGCGATCCGATAGACAGTCAATACAAATGCAAAGTCTTGAGTCAACTTTTCCCGAAACTTTCCCTGAAAACAAGTCAAAAGCCGACACACCCAAGTTCGTGTGAATGGAAGTGCTAAACGCTAAGGGCTATTGGTGGCTTCCCCTTTATACGTTACAGCCATGATTTCCCAGCACATGCTTATTTGGAGAGAATGCACTTTCGAGATCCGTTTTGGTTTTCACAGTACATTATCCCCCCTCTCACTCCGGCCCCCCCACCCGAGTTTATTCAATTGAAATGAAAGCGTAGGGCTGGTAGCTTCGACTGGTTTTGTTTGGAATAACTTTCTCAAGGCTTCATGTGTCTATTTTAATACCCTGACATTTGACTGTGATCTCAGCTCCTTCCATCTGTATATCATAACCTCTCCATGCAGCCAGGAGATTTGCATCACACACACCACATGGTTCTGATTGCATAGCCATACCCTCACACAGTTGATGCAGCTTGGCCATGGCTCACAAAAACCGTTACAGATTTACAGAATAAATGGGCAAAGCTGACAAAAAAACAACATTTAAAACAAAAGATCAGGATCATATTTACCCGGGTGATTTGTGTGCGTGTGTGTGTGGGGGGGGGCATTATTGAAAAATGCATTGCTTTTTGACGATTACAGGTTTGAGTACCAGCGTCTTTTTCACGAGCGTCATCATGGCCTCAGATCTATTCCCTTTGTAACTGATTGCAGGGAAAGTTTGGAAGGATGTAATCATCAACATCCATTTTGAGGTTCATATATGATCCCTGCCTGGGTTTGGGCGAGCGACAGAAAGACAGAATTCCATTTCTCTTTCTCTCTCTCTCTCCCTCTCTCTCTCTCTTTTACACACTCATGTTGAAAATAATCATCCAGCTCAGGTCAAAGAAGCCCCAGTGGAGGGAAAGTGGCCCTAGAGAACTTCAAGAAATGACAGTCATCTCCGACCACCTCACATTCATTCATCAGCAACCCATGTCCCGGATTTACACGGACTTATCCCCCTCTCCCCATCCCCACCACCCCACAGAGCAATTTCTCCAACCGTTTTTTTGAAGTCCCCCCTCTATAGCTAGGCCTACTTTGTGTCTATCAGGAATTTTGACCCTCTCTGGTACAGCTGTGTGCACCCATTGAGGCACTAGATAACAGTCGCACGTTGAATCTGGCTGACATTCGGGCAGACCTGCCCATTAATTTCCGTCAGGCTGGAGTTCAGCACCCAAATTCCATTAGATGATATCGTAATGCAGAGATGGGCCATAGAACCTGCATTCAGTTTTTCAAGCCAATGAATAATTCAAGTCTGGATAATACAGGGCCCATAGCTCCATGTGCTCCACAGCCAGTAGGGGACAGGCAGAAACGAGCGTGCTGCTGTGGTACCTGTGTGTTATCATGAGGGCTCAGCAGGGACCAACCAGTTCGTCTACACAGTTCAGAGGGCCACAGTGAGCTCCTGCAGTGGACTCTGACATGCTTGGGCTAGCTTGCTATAGACAGGTGGGGTAATAAGTGCCCCCC
>JBBPCX010000032.1:20249044-20266292 GCA_037974365.1 Hydrocynus forskahlii | reverse complement strand
GCCAGGACAAACCGAAGAACTAAACATGACATGAAATAGATAACATAATTAATGTAAAAGGCAACATAATATCAATATATAACAGGAGTACAGTGCTGAGAATATGACAAAAATATAAAATCACTGCTCTTTTTCAGCACATTTAGCCACATAAAACATTTCAACACTAAGAACACAAGAAGAAAATGCGGAGGAAGAAGAAATGGATGCATTGAGGAGCAGCAGTGAAAAAGCTATCATTTTTTTCT
This sequence comes from Hydrocynus forskahlii, assembly GCA_037974365.1. Taxonomy (NCBI): domain Eukaryota; kingdom Metazoa; phylum Chordata; class Actinopteri; order Characiformes; family Alestidae; genus Hydrocynus; species Hydrocynus forskahlii. The sequence goes on along the minus strand of JBBPCX010000032.1, from coordinate 20,266,044 downwards.
AAGCCATTGCTAAGAAGGTGCAGTGAAGGTAAAACAAAAAGCAAGAGGAGATCTGCCAATTTATGGGAGCTGCAGCAATGGGAACTAACCAAGAGCACAAAGAACTCTGATGTAACAGGCGCTTTTAAAACTGTAAAACTTTCACCTGATGTGAAATAACTTTGACTCAGTCACCCCACTCTTATGCCTCTTTTATTAGAATATGTCCCAAACATAGACAGTACTTTACAAAAGTCTTGACCCAGCCGTCATTTCTATATATTTTGCTTTGTATCACATTCTGTGCAAAAATACTGTTTTAGGCCTCTCAAACTGTCTTATCGCTGGCATGTTGAGTAGATTGAATCAAGGAAATGGGCACAAATGTTTTACTGTGACAGGCAGCAAAGTGCATAAACATACAGGGTGCCCAGATCAAGTTGAGTTCCAACCACTGAGCATTCAGCACTACCAGTATACTGATCACTGCCCTGATCATCTGTAATTTGAACCTGTTTATTCACTGGTTCACTGATTTGTCAGATGTACTTTTTTATGCTTGAATAATTCATACGTCGGTTTAAAAAAAAAGAAGCAAAAACATTCCTCTGAAACAGGTCGTGTACAGAGGCTGGATGGAATATGAGACAACTTGAGGATCGTCCTTCAGGAAGACTGGAGAACTATTCCTCAAGATTACATTAAAAATACAAGAACATTTGGCTCTTTGGAAACACAAAATGAGGGGTGGTTCAAGACTTTTGCACAGTACTTGTAATTTGAAAATCAACATTTATCAATAATTTTGTAGCTCTGCATTCCAGCCCTAAAATACATGCATTTGTTCATTTTTCTGAAAGTGCTGATGCTACACACAGTATATTCAGAAATGTGCATTGCAACACAATGTACCACAATAACTATTTCATATTGCCCACTTCTAGCAGTGACAACGAATGATCAATCCAGTCTGGGACAGTTTTCCAGGGCTCTGCTGCTTCTCCACTGAAAGTACATGCCAGCAAAAAAAAAACCCTGCTCAGTCATTTCTGTGTATTTGTCCTGCAACAGAAACTGTTAATTTTTTAAGGCTGATTTTTATCCTGTTGAAGATTCTCATTCACAAAGATGACATGTGTCATTTTAGGTTTGCCTTTTGAATCATAACCAAGGACAGCCTCTCCTGAGTTTTTAAACGCATTCGGGGCTTGTGTGTGGTCAAGGGGAATTAATTTGGTGCAAATGGAATGCTCTTTCCCTCCACACAGCAATGTCAAACCGCAGCGGCTCAGATGCACTGAAGGTATTTTACATGTACACGAGTACGCAGGAAATGTCTGTTTGTGTGTACCGCTGCATTATTGAAGAAAAGATGTTTATGAAACCTCTCATGTCTTGTGAAAGATTGTTAAGATGGAAGGGTGTAGTAAAAAAAAGCAGCATGAGCCATGAGTATGCTTCTAGGATTCATTACTTGACCAGGAATCGAGTTCATTTACCAAATATATGTCACATTTCTGTACCTCATTTACATCATGTAATACTAGCGCTGAATTTGTTGAATTGTGAGGCCTTACTTAACCAGCCTTTTAAGTGTAAACGTGTAATGCCCTTTCTCCATTTTCTCTGCCACCACATTATGTCATCAAACAAATTGGGCTCCCGCCTTTCAAATTATTCAACCCCTACATTTTGTTTCATTACCTGATTCAAATGACTTGGTTGGAAGGGAGAATGGAAAGCCCCCGTTGGGAATGAATGGGAAATATTGAAGAAAGGGGCCCCACCAGTGTGCCAGCCTCATTTCTATATTTACCCTGTTGTCTGGGAAAATTAGGTCACTCAGGTGACCCTTCGGAATAAATTCACTGTCTTCACCATGAATCATTTGCTGTTTATTATGCATCTCCAGTGCCAAGCGGGACATTAATAATCCATGAACTATGAGTGGGTGAGCATAGGTTTCAGTCTACCACCTCCAGCTCTTTAAGGCCTTTTTGTCCTAGTTGACATATTTCTCAAGTAATATCTGCCCTCTGCCATTTTGGCACCTGATCAGCGCTGTTGCCTCTGCCAGTGTACATCCCAAGAGGTAACCCCATTCCTTAGTAATGTTCAAAACTTGTTGGGTGCACCTGACAGTGCAAAAGGCCTGTGGCATTCGACAGTTGACTTGGTGTAAGACAGCGGAGCAGACAGAGTTCTTGTCTTGTTTTTTTTTTCTACCATAGAGCAGAAGAACACTTCAAAGGGTCCGAATAAAACCCCCCACCACCCCACGCAAGAAAAAAAAACCAAAAACCAGTCTCTGCAGCCTGTTTGAGTCCCGTTCTTTGTGAGTAGACATGAGTGAGTGCAGGTAGCACCCAAAACTTCCTCCTTCCATCTTGTCTCGTGAGCTCTTGTCCCTACTGTAAATATAGGAAATGGCAAATCCCTGACTTCCTGTTTCCAAAACACCACATGTTAATTCCTGCCACAGTGTCTAAAAATGATGGACGTGAATTAGAAACATAGCAGAGGGAAGAAAAGTGGTCTGGTTACAAATGTATGTTACAGACCGGTGAAGTGCCTCAAAGAGAGTTTAAAGGAAAACATTCCGAACTTGACATGTTGTACCAAGAGGGACCGTCAGACGTGTGTAACCGACTACTGTAAAATCACACCACGCATGTCAGGCACCATTTCTTGTGACGTTGGTCTTGAGTTGAGAAACAGCTGGAAAGAGGCATGCAGGCAGATTAAATTCTATTCTCAGTTTTTTAATTATTTGGCTTTTGTTTTAGAACTTTGGACTAAGTTGCTGTATGACAAACCAACTACAACTAGGATTCACAAAACTTTTTTTGGTTTTATTGTCTATAAACAAATGCCTAAATGAAGTTGATTGTTTAGTAAGCTTATTGCTCTTTTTTGTGTAAGACAATGTTGGTCCAGAGTGTTTTATTAGGAAACAGTTTGCTGTGTTCTGCTAAATGGAAGACATTGTCCATTTATTTTCTCACCTCCAAAACAAACATCAGCAATAATGGCATAGTATAAGTGGAAGGATATTTAAGGATGACAGCATTAGAAGTAAAGAATTAACACTTCTGTTAAGAAATATAAACTCTGAACCTGACAGTACATAAGCCAAGGACATTTAACTTGATCTTCAAAGCAGCCTTTTTGTATTCAAGGGGACAAAAATGAGACAGAAAGAAGGCAATAAGATGTTAACAAGTGGGATAGCTCTAGCCCTGAGGCTAGGGAGGGAGCTACCTGTCTAAACAGCATTTTGTTTTCTCACTGGTGACCATTGTTCTGCAGTTGCACAGAGGCTTTCTGTCAGGGCTGAGATCTAATTAGATGAGCACCACTCCAAACGGTTACTTATGTCATTTCGAAGTTTGACGAGTAAATGAAGTCGACAAGGCCTTGGCGGTGGAAGGGAGATGAAAAGGGCTGGCGACGGGGGTGGGGGGCGGTGGCAGATGTTGAAGATCATAATAACCAAGGAGCCGGTGTGAAAGCATGGAGTGCTTCATGCATTGAAGAGAAAGAAACCCCATGTGCTGGAGCTTTTGCCATGCCGAGGCCTCAGTACTGCACATTCTCTGCAGGTCGTTTCTGCCGTGCTAAATAAACCTGCCGTCGTGCCTGTCTGCCAGTGCTGGTGACTTCATCCCTGTGAAGTGAGACGTGACGGTGTATAAACAGGGTCCATCCCCACCCCTCGTCCCCCTCCTTTTTAGCTGGTCTTAACGTGGAGGACAAGCCCCTGAAGTAAAAGGCCCTGGCCCAGGGCAGTCACCAGCCCCCTAATTACAAGCCATGCAGAAAACGAAAGCCAAGCTCCCAGGCCCCCAGCTCCTAGCTATAATTCTTCCTGGCACAAAATATTCACAGAGATAAACATTGCCTGGTATTATTTTACGTCTTTTTTCTTTTCTTTTTTTTTTACTGCGAGACTAATGAGAGAGATAGAGTTCTGCTCCCAGCACGCAAACAAGCTGGTACATTCTACCTAGCACCGTGCTCCATTAGGCTTCCTTACATGTAATTGACACGTCGTTATTTATGCCCCACCACTATAATGTCAAGTGATTTTGTAGGTTTTAGGAAAAACAAGCAAGCTGGATGGCCTAGTGGTTAGGACGTTGGCCTTGCAATTAGAAGGTTGTGGGTTTGAATCGCACCTGCTAGTGTGACCATTGAGGTACTCTTGAGCAAGCCACCGTCTCCGCACACCTAATTGGTGGCAGCCCCCTGCTTCACTTGGTGAATGGGTTAAATGCAGAGAAGCAATTTCAAATTGTTCACCTGTGACTAAAAGGAGCCCCTTTACTTTATAAAGATCTGAGTGACTTTGACCAAATAGAATGACTGGCTTAGAGCCTCTCACAAATGGTATGACTTGTGGGGTCTTCCCAGTATGCAGTGTTCAGTGCCTAAAAAGTTGTTCAAGGAAGGACAGCTGGTAAATTGGTGACAGGATCATGGGCTAATTAATGTGTGTGTCGAGTGAAGACTAGCCTGTCTGTACAGATCCCACAGAAGAGCTACTGTAGCGCAAATGGCTGAAGACAAAGTGTCAGAATACATGGTACATCACAGCTTGCTGCGTATGGGGCTGCGTAGCTGCAGACTGGTTCGAGTCCCATACCTATCCCCTGGTCAAAAGCGAGACCTACACAATATTAGGCGGGTTTTAATGTTATGGATGATTGTTGTAATCTTTCAATAGTTTTACATTTTTGTTTGTGCCGATGCTGTTCTGGGTTAAAAAGGCTAATTTACCATAAATTGCCAAAGCCTACCCTACTAACACATTACAGGTCTCTGTGCACTGCAGCATTAAACAAGCTGCTAAGTACAGGTTGTTTAAATACTTAAAATATAGCTGAAGTAGGACTTCAGCATCGGCCAGCCATATCAGTGAAGCTTTAGTAGGTTTGCCAGGCTTTCAAACTCATGTTTATGATGCTCTTTTTGTCTTGCTTTCCCTGCTGTAGCCACATCCAATGGGTCTCTGGAAGGCTTGGAGAATCGAGAAGGAGGCGTCTGCAAGAGCCGCTCGATGAAAGTCATCATGAAGGTTGGTCAAGGTAGGTCAGCCCCAGCAGAACATGGCAGAAGTGTTACAATGTGATAAAGAATCCTCACCAGTTCACAAGCGATAGGCAGAATATTCTGGCAGTGTGGTGACACTTGTAATATTAACTTGAGAAAAGTTTAATTACCAGTTTTAATATGCTATAATGATACTGTGGAAATAAACAGAGCTTGCATTTTAATCCAGTACTTTTCATACAATTTTTATCAACCCTGTTAGCTTCCTACATTGAGATTATGTGTTATGGAATGTGTTTTTTTGGAAAATATTGAATTTAAATGAAATAACTTTTATACTATTATTGTAATTACTGCTTTGGTGGCAAATTAGAAGAGATTGAAACTTTTCTTTGTCCCACCTGGCACTTATCACCAAAACATCTGCTTGAAAGTTCTGGCTGGAATCAGAATCCTCTCATTACATGAAATTTGGCCTTTACAAAAGGCTCATGACGTTCAGGAGGTCTGAAGCCGAAATGTCAGTGCAGGCAAAGAGAATGAACGAACATCTGCATACTAGCATTTCTTAATTGCATGTTTGAGAGCCGGCGTGGAAATCTACAAAACAGAAATAGGAGCCAGCCAGGACCCTCCAAACGGATGAACGATAATGCAAGTTTTTTAAGATGAGTTGCCATGACCTCAGTGTAAGAAACGAGTTTAACAAGATCCTGTCCATAAACTCTGTCACCCTAGGTGCAGGAATTTACTGTCGGACTATAAGACGGCCCCCCATCCCTTCGAATGTAAACCAGCCTTGTGACTTCACTACCACAAAAATGCCACTTGTCCGGCATAAAGCAGCTATTTATAAGCTCTCAAGGAAACTTTAATTCTTGACTGATTTACAATGAAGCTCTTTAATCATACTGCGCCCTCGAAAGTCTCCTAAAGGGTCCTAATGTGCAGATATTTTCATGAATAATTCAAAAGCCCGGTTTTAGATGCAACTATTTTCTCTCTTCCTAGTTAATTATAGGAAGAGATCAGTGTGACCACAGTTTCCTCCTTGCTCACTGCCATGCTGGCCAGGGCCGCAGTTCCTGTAAGCCTGGAAAATTTCTGTCCCTAAACCTGTTAGAAACATTATTTTTACTCTGTCACCGGTGTCCCTGTATTACTCCCCTAAAGAGCCATGTTCTTGCTTGTGCTCGGTCTGTGGACGCTGCTGGCCAGGGCATGTAACTAAACGGGCCAGGGTATGGGGAACAAGGCCACAGTGGCTGTCCAGACCTATGAGCATCCGCTCACCTTTTTCCACCCAGCAGGACGTGTACCATGACACTCTTACATGACACTATGTCTAATTGCACCCCATCCATGTATTATGGATAGCCAAAAAGACGATGAGTGGCAAAGTCACTCTCTGCACTCACTGAAAACCCAAGCGGCAACCAGGCTATGAATATTTAGGGGAGAGAAAGAGATGAGATGGAACGAAAGAAAAGAGAAGGGGGAATCAAATGTGTGTTTCTGTCTTTCGGGCCGGGGCCAGATGGAAAATGGGAAAAGCAGACGCTCCCTGTAATACCCAGCAGGCCCTGGGCCCGTTTTTGGCGTGGGTTGCAGGAAGCAAAGCCGCTAGCTGCTAACCATTAGCCATGCTCCTGGAGCCTCTTCTTTTTGGCCTGAGCTGTGCTAGGACGCCCCAGAGGGATCAAACCACAATGGAAAGAGCTGCGTAGCCTGTTCTGACCCTCACCCCTGCACACACACACACACACACACACACACACACACACACACACACAAAGAGTACCCCAGACTCACCAGGGACACAAAGATAAGAGGAGCAAGACGGGAGGGATGGGGCGAAGAGATCTGATAGCTCGCTGAGGGTTCATCAAGCTGGGATAACAATTATCTCTGTTTGACTGGTCCCTGAATCCCGCTCTACCCCCCACCTGAACGCACCCAGTGGACAGCCGGAAACGTGTGCTTCAGTTCAAGTTGCTGCACACAGGAGTCACTAAGCACAGCTGGTAAAACCTGTGTTTTCCAGCCCACGTTGCTCCTCACATCCTGGCATTTCCCCGCTCTGCTTCGGGAGCACGAGTGTATGTGCTTCTCCAGACAGACTCCAAGCCACTGCAATAAATAAGACATATTATGGGCTTTTAACAGTATGAATAATGAATAACAATAAAAAGTTAATATATAACCACGTTAACCCCATTCTGCCATGCCCGGGCGTGTGGCGGTTGCTGCTGCTGGCTGGCGAATGTGTGGTCTTTTCCTCTATTCCTCCGCACTGAGACTAATTGGCGCGTGCAGAAAATGCATTCCGCTGCGTGTTTGTTCAAGGGGAGGTTCAAATTTAGATATGAAATAGCTCTTATGAAAGCACCGTAATTGTGATGCATTTTGCAGACACGGGCAGCCACCTTTTAAAAAGTTCTGCACGCTTCCCAGGGAGCCAATGGGCTTATTTGAAAGATTGCGCCCGAGGCAGAGAAACCCTCATTAAGTCTCACTAGTATTTGATATTGTGTTTGGTAATGAGGCTACTTAGTCATATGAGCCATGGTAATTTGAGATAAATCCCATTATATGTAAATGATTTACTATGTGTAGTTTACTACAGTAAACAAGAAACACAGCATGTATTGGGGTTCATATATTTCTGTTTTGTTTTCTGCTTTAAAATAGAGCATGAGCAGGGAGAAAGGTGGTTCAGAAAAGGAGATATTGAATAACTGCATTTTATTGATTTTGCTTGGTGCTCTAACAATGGTGGCAAATGAGAAATTTCAATATCTGGCTTTGTTCGGCCTCCAAAATGAAAGTGTGTGGGATTCATATTTTATCCCGCTTTTGTTACAATGGCATTTATCTCTCCTCCAGACCCCAAAGCGGCAGTGCCCGACACAGAGCAGACCGAATCGCCCATGCCTGAGCCAGATGCCAGCTCCAACCCTGCTTACCCAGACCTGGATGGACCTCTCGAGCCTGGGAACACTGGTATGGCCTTTTTTCCGATATTTTACTGCTCTCATTTTGTACGTTTTTAAGTACAGCCAGAACATTTCGAAGGCGATAGAGACAGAGATAGAGCCGTCCACAGCCATTAAAGTCAGTCAGCAGGGTTGGACTGAGGTGAAGGGAATTTCTGGCATCTGCACTTTGAATGTATAAAAAACAGATTTTTTCTCTCCTCAGATTTCAGTCACTAGAGCTGCTATTTTTTGCGAGGTTTTGTCCACCCAGGACGCCAGCCAATGAAAGGATAAAACAAAATCAGATGTGCAAAAAGCCCCCTTCTGCCTCATTCCCAGAGCATCAGGATTGTACCATATTTCAGCAATTTTTTTTTTGCGCATGTGCTTTTGCAAAAGATGAATGTGTCTTGGTGCAAGGGTCCATCATAATCCGCTGCAGTGTATTGGATTACTTTTCTCTCTCTTTTCTCACCACTAATCAATTTACATAGTGCAAGGAATACCTTTTTCTGTTTCTGTTGAGATGTGAGCATTTTATAAATATTTTTATTAAGAATAAAATTGCAACACAGCAGAATCTAGTTTGACTGACGTCAAAACTTCACCTACCAAAGTACTCAGTATGAATCCAATCTCTTCACAAATGCCATGTTGTTCTTATAACGATGTAAGGATTTCTGAGCTTGTTTTGCAATAGTTTTAACATTTACAGTTTCCAGTTTAGTTTTGCTGTTTTGGTTCCAAAATGTACTTTTGTTTTGCACAAAACATATATAAAAACCTTCAACCTAACATAACACAAACATTTTTTTTTTTTTGCGAACGGAAACCAAAGCACAAAGAATTCTTATTAGCTCCTCTCTGATTGCAGCAATATATTGCATGAACGAATTTCTTGTCTTCTGACAGAAAAGAAATATGTAAGTAATATTAAGAAATAAAGAGAACTGAGTTTAAGAAATATTCACTGGCAGTCATGTGTCAGTAAAGCATTGACTACTAAAATTACTGGAGTGTAAATTAAACCTAAATATAAATATAAAATTGTATCGATGAGGCTATTGCTGATTACATTATTGGTTATTTGCAATTTTCGGAGCCCTAAAATTGGTATTGGCCGCAAAGTCTTCATATCAGTAGCCCATTCACCATTCAGTAGCAGGGTTTAAAAAAATTTACAAAAAGTTATCTATACCAGAGTTCTAGCCCTAGTGCAAAATTGAAGCAAACTTCAGACACCAAAAGTCTTGGATCATTTAGGGAAACATTGTGTGAATTTGAGTTTTTGCTAAACTGTTCTTTGAAGATTTTTAACAATGTCCAAATGTCCCTCTAGACACGATCAACCAGGACAACAAAGATGACAGCGTAGACAGTATCCTGGGCTCCAAGATCGCCGTATTCTCAGCCATCGGTGCTGGCTGCGTCATCTTTCTGATCCTCATCATCTTCTTGGTCATCCTGCTCATCAAGATCCGCAAGCGGTCACGGAAGCCCTCGCAGCCGCGGCCGCCTGCTCTCTCCCTCAGCACTCTGGCCAGTCCGAAGATAACGGGCAGTGCTGGCTCCGAACCCAGCGACATCATTATCCCCTTACGGACAGAGAACAACTACTGCCCACACTACGAGAAGGTCAGCGGGGACTATGGCCACCCTGTCTACATCGTACAAGAGATGCCGCCGCAAAGCCCTGCCAACATCTACTACAAGGTGTGATGCTGGAAAAAGCAGAAAAATCAAGAACTGGGGTGTTTTTTGTGTCAAACTTCCATTAGAGGACCTCTTTCTGAGCCGCCATTTTTACTACCTTGACCTCCGACATTGAGAGACTTCATAAAAGGAGCCCCGAGCAGAACAGAAACAGTCGGTGCAGTTGACTGCGTGACTGCGTGAAGCGAAACAATGGCTGTGTTCGTGTTGTAGGCTGAACGCTTGCTATGGGAGCTATTCATCCCCTTTCTTCTTTCTCGCGTTCATACAAGTTCTGTGATATGCCATTCAGAGCGGCTGGAAACACAAAACAGCAGTTCGCTGTGCAATGGAAACAAAGCAGCCAGAAACTGCCGAATGAAAACAGAAATAAACAACCTACTTTTTAACTTAAATTATAGCCAATCCTGCTGGCTGTCCGGTTGAAAATGGAGCCTTTCAATGCTCAGGTAACAAGGGCACAAGGAGGTGACAAATAATAGAAATCATATGATGTTTGCCTTACTATTTTTGATGGAAACCAATCTTGCTCCTTCCACAAAAGGTATTGATTTGCAGTTCTGTTTTTAGCCTTTTTTTGTCCAGTGTATTCTCTTTTATAAGTGAATATTTCACTTCTATGTCCATATCATGGCCACTTTTGTGTGTTTAACATGTATAATAAATGATCATTTTGTCCCAGCTGTCCTTTCACATATAGTCAGTAATCATATGCTGCGTCATGCATTTATGTACACATGGCATTTTCAATCAGGCTCTTGTGTTCACAAGTAAAGGCAACCCCTGGCTCCGGTATTTATGACTAATCCACTTGCATTTCAGAAGCCATTCCTGCACGCATGTTGAGGCAGGCCATGGAAAATTGTAGCCGCTGATGCTCCTGCAGCCTGTTAGCTGCTTGGTGGAACAAAAGTAAACTCTGACTAATGTGGAAGTGTTAATGGGTGCTATTAATTCAGTTTTCAGCAACAGACCTGCATGATGGATGACCGAATCATCATTTTACAAAGGAAAAAAATGATATTGAAAAAGGTCAGGTACTAGCAAGTGTTGCTAAAGGGCATTCAGAATGCTAATTCGCTCAGAGGGAGCCTGTGAAACTGGAAAGGAAAAAGATTGGCTGTCAAGACATACAGAAATGTGGCAAAACTCAACTCTCAAAGCTTTCAAGCTCTTAGAGTAATCCTGTCCTCTATTAATTCGCTCTTTAACCCATCTAAGTTTCAGAGCAAAGTGCTTTTGACATAAACTATTTGGTGTAATTGTTTTAATATCGTCCACACTTGACAGTTGCCGTGATAAAAATCACATTATATTGTTGATTTTTTTTCCCTTGCCAACATTTTTTTCCCTCTCCTCCCTAGATTTGACTGTCTCATTTCCCAGCGACTAAACTAACTATGTTTTTGTCTCACATAACTTGAAACATTTCACCACTTTTAATGTTGTTTGCTATTTCTTCATCTTTATTTTGGTGTAAATCGTGATTGTCTTTAACCTTCAAAGGTTCCGCTGTTTTTGAAACCAAGAATTAATTCAAATGACAGTCTAGCCCAGGATTTGGAATGGAATATTTAGACTGTTTTTAAATAAATAAACAAATAAACAAATAAATCAAGTCAGGTCAGTGAAGGACAGGCCTTTGCCTGTAAAGAAGAAAACTTCAGCAAGCCCAGTTTTAAAATGCAGTAAAACTGTTGCCTGCCTGTTGCCAAATGCTTATGTCCAGAAACAATGATGGCACAAATAATAATCTTTTTTTTTACATCTCTGGGAGAATGGAGATGAGCATTTTCAGTATTTCCTTTTATTTTTAGTTAATATAGTGACAGTATTTGGTACAATCTGGCAAATAAGATAATTAAAACAAAGACAATGTAAATATGTGGATAAAGTTAAAGTAGCCTAATTTCATCTGAGCCCTGTTTGAGAAACAAACATAAATTACATTTTTGTAATGGTGATTTTGTAAATAGCTGTCTTTTTAAATTGCATTTTGTATAAATTCTTATGGGTTTTTTTCATAGATGAACAAATGATTAAATTTTAGTACCTACTGAGACATTGATGCAACTGGGCATGCCCAAAGTGCCAGACATTGTTCAGTGAATCCCATTATTGTCTCTTGTTTGCTAGCAGCACTGTTCTCATTCTCGTTCTCGTTCTTGCTCTCACTCTCTCTCTCTTTCTCTCTCTCTCTTTCTCTCTCTCTCTCTCTCTCTCTCTATCTCTCTCTCTATCTCTCCCATTTATATACACACATACACATCTTGTGTGATTGAACGCAGATAGTGGAGGATCACTGATTGTCAAGTTGAACCTATTCCATTTTCATTTTAGAAGTGATGGAAAATAACTTGAGCAACACTTTGCCTCGAAATGGAGTCACGAAGACCATGAGCGGTGACCACAGCAGCCATTTGTTTGTCACCAGCACTTAAGATTTTTGCTGGTCAAATTAATCTGGATTTGGACTGAGTAATTAGATCATAGTGAGGTTTGGCACACCATGTCTGATAAATCAGAAGGTACGTGTGATCTTCATGATCCCATTAGCCAGCTCTGTCCCCTGGATAGCGTCTGGGAAAGAGGAATCACATGATAATAACACCTAAATCACTGAGACAACCTTGGCTTTTGTAAACACCACGTTGTTGTTGATGTGTGTGTGTGTGTGTGCTCTCTCCAAGAGGTCATACTCTGAATGTTTGATGTAGATCAGGCCAAACAGTAAGACCCAGTAATCACTCCCTCACTCACTTTCAGTCACGTTTGCCAACACATCCAAAAGAGCTTAGTAAAAAAAGAGAGAGAGTTGGGGGAGAAAACCTGACACCCTGGTGTTTTACATATTTCATTTAAACCCTCACTGCAATCGCACAAAAATCTCTTCATCCACTCTCGTGTTTTAGTTTCCTATAAAAACAATCAATCCGCGTCTGAAACATATAGAATCTCTGTTTCTTGTTTCCTGCTTTCAAGAGGATTTTGCTATTACTTTAAGTGTCGAGTTCCTCAGGCCTTGCCTATTATTTCCTGTCTTTTCGGATTCGCAGTTCACGGTTGTTCCCATTTTGGAAGCTCGTCTCCATGTCAGTAAAGTATTTTGCAGTGATGACACCCACTTAGAATCGTGATCAATATTGTGGCATGTGTTAGGCCTCACTTCTTTCCATTAACCTAGTTGATATGTGGGTTGTTTTAAATAATGGTTTTTTGGGTTGTTTTTTTTTTTTGCCATATGTTTCACTTCACCATGATGATGACCCCAGCGGATGATGAAACCCATGTAAATGCTTGGATTGCTTTTACAAAATGACTTGTTCACTTTTTATGTTCAAAAGCAGTTGTGCTATCTGCTTTGTTCATTTTTTTTTTTCAGTTTGTATTGTTTGTTTGTTTTTGTTCAATGCACAGTATTACGTTGCGTGTACAGTACATGCTCACAAAGCCTGACTCTGTGTTTATACTAGTTCCATGCTGACTTTTGCCATGTACACCACTGCTTTTTTGGCATAGCTCATCACAGCTGATTCAAATGATGGACACGTTTCAACGTCAGAACAACAACTTGAAACCTGATATTACTTATTTGACAAAATAAATTTCTTTTCCCATGGAAGCTTGCCTGTGCAGTTTGCTCTGGTCACTTCATTTTGTTTGTACGCAGGCTTTTTGTTGTATTCATTCAAATAAACAGAACTGAAACTGGCACCTGTTTTGGCACACTGTTCCCGGTTGGGTTAGGATGAAGGCATGTTCGGGAACAGCCATAGCCTTAACATGCCTCGACTTTGACCTGGCCCTTGTCCCAAATACCGGAAGGCTGAGGCTCCAGGTGGCAACTGTGCTGCTAGTTGAAACACGGCTGAAACCTGCAGTGGTTTTAACATTTTACCCACCTCTCCCTGCTCCTAATGAACTTGCCGCCAGCCGCCAGCAATAAAACAAAAGACTCACCTTGAGTTCCAGATGTCATGGAGCTAGGCATCTCAACGGGCAAGAGACTACAGCTGAGTACTGCAGTTTACTTTTTTCCCCCTTTTTGTCTTGCTTCCCCCAGCGTAGGAGAGCATGGTTTGCTTGGAGACGCTGATGAACAATGACTGGGTGAGCGGGCTCCTTTTGCTGCATGCTGTAAATTAGTCTGCTCGTTTAGCTCCAGCTCTCTAGGAGTCCCCACTTTTCAGCCTGGACTTTTAATAGGCTGGAGCCCGGGCTTGAGCGACTATGAGAAGCAAGTGATTAGACCGAGAGCTCTTGTGTCAGCAGGGCTGCAAGACGCACGTGCAGTCCTCCTCCTTTTGTGGCCCACAACACAGGCAAAACCCAGAATTCTTTGCTGTTTTTTGGTTTCTATTATCTGTTTTTTGTTCACTGTTCCTATGCTGATGTTAGTTATATTTGACCAGTTTGTTTTACATTAGATACATTTTGGTTGTTTTTAAATTTACATTTCTTTCCTGTTTATCCCCACAATGTAATGAGCAGTCTCTATTCACACAGAGGTGTCTCTTAGCGGCTTGCTTATCCCTGCTTTTTGTAAGAAATGAGCTCCTTTATGTGCAATTACACATAGATGGCCAAGGGATTAGCTCCTTGTGCTCATCCTTCAGGTTTGAGGGCTTTAACGTTGCGTGAAATGTTATTAACTTTATTGAGCGTCGCTTCTTAGATGGATGCTTCAGCAAATATGTCCCTTTTTACTGCAGGCACTCGATAGCACTGCTAAAGCAAACAGCGCATAAACGGCAGACGGACAGCCTGCAGCGATACTCTGCACCGAACGGGATTCTGAAAACAATATGCACCGCAGTGTGCAAGCCTACAGGCTGGTAGGAACACCGGCTCACCCTGCCCCCCCCCCCACACAAAAAACATTTGGTAACCAACGACGCAAACCTGAGGCCGAGGTTTCTTTAGGATGTTTATAACCTAGGAATGCTGCTTTCTCAACCCACAGAAACCCATGGGTTATGGATCGAACTGAAAATCACTAGTCACCGTACACAGAAAGCTACATTGAAGAGTCAAGCGATGAGTCTGAACGGCTGAATTTAACTTCCTTTTATATCTGCTCTACTTGACTTATCTGTAGTCCTTAATGTGTAGTCCATGACCTGACTTAAAATATTGTCAGAGAGGCTAGAAATCCAAAGAAGAGCAAACAGGAAAGGAAGCTTCTTTAAAATATTCAGACAGAGCTAAAGACAAAGTTAAAGCTGGGATTTGGAACACCACTTGAAACTGCCGGACCCACTACGCACATCTACACAGCGATTTAGGATGCGCCTTATGTCCTAATGCTCAATCTGTCACAATGAAGAAGTGTGGCATTAGCTGAATGCCAGGCTGATTATCACTTCTCCGGACCATCGAATGGGACACCACATGACATGGACATCGATTATGGTTATTCTTATGTACTGAGGGAATCGAGCTCCTTTGTCTTAATGCATTCCCTATCGACCTTTTATAGAGGGATGCTATATTTCACAATAGGATCAATACCACTTTGTCAGTTGATGCGGTATCTTCATATTCCACTGAGGCGATTGCAGTCAGATCTGTTTTGAATAATCAAATTACATGACCATGTTCCTTGAACCGAGGAGATTAATCAAAACTATCAAGCTTTAAAGAATTGTGGAGGGAAAATAAGTGTGGGGAGCAGTGTTCTGGTATGTTATATGGAGGGCTCTATATTGATATTGATACAGGCCCAATTTCAGTCACTGGAGCTAAACCGCACACATAACAGGAGACTTTTTATCTGCGGAGGTGGACGAATTGAAGCGCAAGGCATGAGCCTCTCCTCCTCAGGCCCTGGAATAAAAGGAGCCTTCTCTCATTCTCCACTCAGCCCACATATTGATGGGATCATGGCCAGAGACATGTTCAGCCATGCCCTGGAGATGGCGGTGATCCAGGCAGAGCTGTTGCTCATCAATCAAAATGAAAGTGGAGCCTTTGCATCTGAGGTAGGAAAAGAGTTTTTCATATGTGGTTGTTCCACAGGTGGGAGACAAGTGTGGAGGGGCAGTTGTATCTGGTGGTAATGGTGACAGTGTGTGTTTGTCCATGCATTCTGCTCTTTTTAGTGAAGAAAATGACAGTTCCCCTGTAAAGAATATATTATCTATGGGAAAATAAAAAGTCTGCTCATTGCTACATGTGTTATAAACATGCCCTCTTGCCTATAGCAATGTCACAATTATTTAAAGAGTAAGTTCTTCGGATTAAAGACTCCCTTCTGATCATGTATCTTGAAGGTGGAAGGATCTTCAGAAAAACCACAAGCGCTCTGAGGCAAATGCATGAGGGCAGGTTGTTTGGACTGTTGTTATTTCCAAATGCAGAAGGAAGAAGATAGATAAAGCTTACTGGTAGGAAGACTAATATGATGAAAGTGTTCATTAGTGTCTACATGGCCAGTGATCAGTGAATTTCTGCAGCCCCTGGCAAAAATGATGAAATCATCACACATGGAGGATGTTCTCGGAGCTTTTTACTTTGAAGCAAATAAAACAAATCACAGATGATCCAAAACAATTTTTGTTTAATAGCTGAATATTATGGCTTTGTGAAACACACATCAAACAAACAATTTCAATTAAATGTCGTCTTTGTTTTCCAGATTAAGGAAAAACATGCAATCACTCAATGTGGAGGAACAAATTATGGAATCCTAAAAAAAAAAAAAACAATAAAAAATTGCTGCCCCTCTTTGAAACTGAATTGAAGAATGGACTTCTGTGGTCTCATCACATCATATTGGACCTTGCTTTGTGAACAGTGGCATGGTCACACTGAAACAAGTAAGGGCCTTCCCAAACTGCTGCCACAAAGCATATAATTGGGTAAAATTTAATTGGGTAAAAATCACCCTTCACTGAAACTAAGGGCCAGAGCCCAAACCTTTAAAAACAGCCCCAGCCTATTATTCCTTCTCCACCAAACTTTACTGCTTGCACTATACATTCCATTAGGCAGTGTTCTTGTAGCATCTGCATTACACATTAGGTTGCCAGATAAAGAAGCTGCATTCACCATTCCAGAGAAGCCATTCTACTGTTCCAGAGTCCAGTGGGGTTGTGTTTTACACCACTACAGCCGTTTGGCATTGCCCATAGTGATCTTAGTCTTAACGGCAATATTAGCCTACATACTCTGTCAACATTATGCATTTAAGACTCAATTCATATTTAGTTATAATTTAGTTAAAACCTTCACTCACCAAGATTAGGCTACATGTCTTTGTGGAGGAAAATGATTGAA
>JBBPCX010000032.1:20213161-20244631 GCA_037974365.1 Hydrocynus forskahlii | reverse complement strand
ACCTCCTCAGCATCCATTTTCGCATCTTTCTCGCGCTGATCCAAATGCATCACCTGACCGCTCATTTACCGCGCAAGACCGAGCCCGGCCCGAGCCCGTGTAACATGATAGAAATTAAGCCCGAACCCGACCGAAAAAGATCTTCAGCTCTACTCCTTACACACATTTATAAAGGCCCCACTCTCTCTCTCTCTCACACACACACACACACACAAGGTGGTGGTGGAGTTTCTGGTCATATTTATACATTGTTTTTTCTTTTTTTATGGAAGCGCTTTACCCTACATTTGTGTTCACAGACAAGGAGTTTCAGAAGTGTTGCTGCCTAAGGGCCTGAGGATTGCGGCCATCTAGTACTTTTTCGGCCTTGAGCCTTGTGTACAGAGATTTCTCAAGATTCTGTGAATCTTTTAATAATATTAGATAAATGAAGAAACCCCTGATTCCCTTGCAATTTTACATTGAGAAATGTGATTCATAAATGGTTGCACTATTTACCCACATGGTCTTTCACAGAGTGGTGAGAGACTCTACCTGTCTGGGATGCTCTATTTATACGATTTCATTTCACTGAGCTGTTGCCAATTGATCTAATTAGTTGTGAGACATTCCACACATTTTAACATTACAAACCATTTTGTTGTCCCTGTTCCAGGTTTTTTTTTAACATGTCAATGGCATGATATTTAAAATGAGTTATATTATTTTCATAAACCGATAACATTTCTCAGTTTCAGCATTGGATATTTTATTAAAAATGGGTTTACATAATTTGCAAAGTAACAAATTCTGTTTTCTTTGACATTTTACACAGTGGCACAGCTTTTTTGGAAACAGGGTGGTCCATTATTGTCATACTTAATAGGCCCACATATCACTGTGATATAAGAAGTGTAATCCTCTGATGTTACACTCACACCTACAGTATGTAGGCCCCCATATCATATGCTACTCGACAGGCTGCTGTAGTAATCCACATCTGCAATGCAAATACCTCACAAAGATGAGAATAGAAAGTTTGTGTTTAGCTCTTTGGGGGTGTCAGATGGATACCATGCATTATGGAAAACACTTAAATGGGTAAAAAAGAAAATACAGGGACATGCAGCTTTTATTTGAGCTTGTATTTATTTGAGCTTCCTTTTGGTTTCTGAGTTTAAAGTTAGGTCTTGGCTCAAAAGTATTTAGCTAAAATACAAATGCCAGCGGAGGTACTAAAACTTTGCCTGATAAGAAGAGCATGTGTGTGCATGTGCACGTGTGGGAACTGTATTGCAAACATTCCTTGGTTACATTTCCATTTCGCTTCGTGATCAGATGCATATGACTTCACTCTGATTTATCACAGTAATGGTTTATACAAAGTCCTCACAGTGCAGCAAACCAGCCTTTCTTTGTGTAGAAGGAGGCGGATTGCGGGCCGCAATCTGAGTTCAAACTTAGTTGTCCTAATTAGAAGATTCTCTCATGAAGCCCTTTGCCTTAGGTGCATGTGTGTGGCATTTGCACCATAATTCAGTCAGCAGTAATCAGATTGGACAAAGTAACAGATGAAGCCTGTCTGCAGGCCAGCAAAGGTTAGCAGCGTTTGTTAGCTGCATTTTGTCGACAGGTCCGGAGAAAGGAGAAATAGTCGCTGTGCGTGTGATGATTCTAGGAAATCCAAGCTGCCAGCCCCGATGACCATCCATCTGGTGTGTGACCTAAATATGAGGCAACATCTGCAAAAAAGTGCCTTTTTCACTTACAGTCAAACTGTACAATGCTGTTCCTGTACCAAGCATATCTAGTAAACAAAAACAAAGCTCCAAAACTGCAGAAAGAGCGGGGGTGGGGGGACGTATATTGAAGGGCAAAAAAGAAAACATCTCAGAAGGTGCAAGACTGCATGAGTCATTCTCTGGGTGAAAACAGGTGATGGACAGAGGCTGACATGTTCAGTCAGTTGATAATCAAAGGTAGCACTTAAAGCAGGGAAAGGGGTCAGCTTGCATCTAGTTGACATTTAGAGGTACAATTCAATTTCCCACAATGATTTTACTCTGAATACCATGGACCACTATTCAAATAAAAGCTGTTATTAAATAGGCACCTTCGGATTACGTAAACAGGCCGTATTTGCATTTTCTGTTTCTGTACTTCCCATTAAAAATTTTAATTGGAATGACTTAAAAGGACAATAAGCAATTAGTGATTATGTTCATATTACTATAAGCAAAATGATTTTTTATTTTATAAGGATTATTGTTGTCATCTGTCATGACATTTCCCTCAGGCAAAAATAATATTGTTTTATACGCGCAGAAGAACGGACTTTGTGCTTCAGAGGAAGAGTGTGGTGTCCGAAGAATGACAGTGGGTCTTTGCAGGAGGGGTACAAAACAGCATCATAATGCATTTACATTTACATTTACAGCATTAGGCCGATGCTCTTATCCATACATGGGTGCTTTGTAGTCCTTCACACCAGTAAGTCTAGACTTAAATGCTTTTTATGCTAACCATTTCTATTGCTACAAAAATAATTAGCTCCATTTTGGAATCCTTTGTCTGGGAACATTTCTGTTTTGCAAATACAGCAATATTTCTCACAAGACTGCACTTCTTCCTAAAAATGTACAGCCCAACACATCACTGTTATAAGTTACAAAAGATATGTTCGTATTATTCAAGCGTATAAAGATCCACTGTTTTGCTCACACTTAGACCCACATGTAAAGTTAGAAATGTCATACACAAATGTCTGCAAATTTAAAATTCTCCATTACTCTTACTTAGCAGGTCTACATCTCACTGTGTGTCTGGACAGGCCCAGGCAATGTTTTGTACGGCTCTAGGACTACATTTTGTGCCTCCTCTTGCTTGTCTGCTGTCATTGTTTGCGCAAATTGCCTAGAGGAAGCACTTTCACATCAGTCCCGGCATTCCTGTTCTTTCAGTGCGAGGCAGCCATTGCCGGCTGTCTGAAGAAGCAGGGGGATCTCTTCATACAAGCATGAGATCATTCCCCCCTTCCATCGTCCCAGCACTTTAGCCCCACCACTTTAGGTTAGCACAGTTGCCATGGCTACTAAGGCTTTTCTCCCAGGCAAAACTAGTGAACGTTGTTCAGCAGGCAGTGTGGTTCATGGTAGAATATGTAAATATTCATGTCGGAAAGAGGAGCAACTTGTTCTCACCAAAAAAAAACAAAAAAAAAAAAAAACTGACTACATGTCTCTAACGCAGTTTACACTGTGGGCTGTGTTAGAGAGGGGGAAAAAAGGATCCACAGTATAACAGCCTCTGCTGGGGTATATGTGTGTAACCCTATAGCTGAAATGTAAAGAATATCTTTCAAATTTCAAACATAAATGATTGCCGTTTGCTACATATTAAATAAACGGTTAACCATATGTTTATCTTTTATGTCACACTTTACACGTAAGATATAATGATGCATAGAAGGAACAATAATTTGTGAATGCTCATTAAGCTGCTGGTAATGAATTATAATACTGTTGAAAGAAGACAGATGGGGGAAAAATGACTAGCACACTATAGGCTGATCATACTCCACACTCATTCTTTAATGTGCATTTCAAAGACTGCTTTATAACCATTTTTAGAAAGTTTTTTTTCTTTATATACATCGTAATAAAGTTTTGAGGTGATATGATACAGTGGGCCAAAGGGTAGCAATGAGTTTAGCTTTTTCGGTCCAGTATGCCTTTAAGGGCACATAATATACACATTTATTGGAGGATTTATTATGATATGGGTTGAAGACAGATATCCCAGCTTTTGGGTAGATATTTGAAATATTCCATTTCCGCTTCAATCTTCAGGATCACCGCTGACCTTCACAAGCAAATAGCTTTTCCATAAAGTTTACAGTTTCTCACCGATCATGTGTTTTTGCTTAAGATTGGCCCAACTCAACGGGGAGGGAAAAAAAAATAAAAAATCCCACACCACACCATCATGAGGAAAGTAAAATACAGTGGTGATATACCAAGCGTAAATATGCAGCATGACCAGATGGTATGATTTGTATTAGCCATGCTTTGCTTTCAATTCGACGCAGGGCAGTTTCATGGTCAACAAGCGTTTCTCACCAAATCCGTCTTTCAAAAGCCATTCAGTGTTTATAAAATGTCTGCATGGGGCAAAGTGGGGACATCAGGGGCCAACACATCTGGCCTGCACTGTTAACTATATATCTAAACAGTCCTGCGGCTCAGTCTAAACATGAAACCCTATGGCCCGGTCTCATATAAAAGAACCCTCGCTAAAAAGTGCCCGGCGTTGGTGTCAGGCCCAGACGGACTCTTTCGGTCATTAAAGTCACTTTTCAGCATATGGTTAATTGAAGACTTTTAATTGGTGTCAAGCTCTCCAGTCAGCATGGAGTTATGGGGCCGCCTGACCTGCCAGAGGTTGTTGGCATGGTAACAGGCTGCCCATGGGGAGCAGCACCTGTCCCATTACCAGGTAAAAAAACCATGGGGGCTGGCTGAAAGACCAAACCGTCCTGTAGCCATTTTAACAGCTCTTTTAAGAACCAAAACATGCATAGTGACTAAAATCCCTTACTTTTTAATGCGGAACATTTTACTTAAATTGTTTCATTTAATAGAACGTATGAAAACATAGTTCTATCCTGCATAAATATACAAAATAACCTTTTTTTGAATGATTCTGAGTTACTCCAGTTATAAAACACAAATTTTCCTGAATGGCTGTAGTATGTGTGTGTGTGTGTGTGTGTGTGTGTGTGTGTGTGCCTGTAACAGTATTTATTTATTTTTTTGTGAATACAGTCAAATTAAATGACAGTGCTGTCTAAAAGTCAATGAGGTGGAAGGTTCAGTCAGTCTCAATGAGCTGCTGACCAGTCCTGCAGCATAAATGTAACCACATCAACCACATCTCGGGTCAGTGGCTAAATTAATTCCCACGCCATTTCCCAGGCTGGCGAAGAGCCCTAATTGTTGTCAGGGTCTGATTTGGAGTTAATATTTCTCCAGATGTGTCTTTTTGCCTGTTGTGGCCAGTCTGCTGTGGGGGAAGTGACGGGTTCGTCTTGCTTGACTACGTTTTTGTCCATCCATTGAAATGGATTCCGAAGGACAACGAGCGCAATAAGCTAAGACACAGTTGGTATTTGCTGCACTAGCCGCTGAGGCGCCATGTGAGGCCAGGCACCGCGCTGCTCTGTCAGCAGCGGCACTGGACCATGAACACTGACAGAAAACAGTGGAATGTCGTCCGAGCCGGCCACACACTCCCCGCCATCGGAAACCCAATACAATGACACCGGGGCTCTTTTCACTCACTCACTGTCTCATTATTCTTACAAATGTGAACAAAAACTATGCTTTCATAATGATAAACCAACATTTGTTTAAAACCTACACTGATATTGAGACAATATTCTCACATCACATGGAAATATATATGAAAATAACTCAAGTTTAACATATTAAAAAAAAAAAAAAATGTTCTAATTCAGATTGCACCTGGTGTCATTATTAAAGTGGTTCACACGGCAAGGAGCACTCATGGTGAAAGTGAAGGAGCCTCCTAAAGTCTTCAGGGACAAAATTATTAAACACTCCAATGGAGAAAAAGCTGCACAGCCCTAGCAAAGACATTGAACATCCTTCTCATTCATTACAACTGCTTTGAAAGTATGCAATCGAAAAGTTCATAGAACCACAAATAATCGTCCCCGGGTGCAGGTGTGTCGTTCAAGATTATTCTTAGAGTAATGAAAGAAAGAACTGCATGATTTAACAATATTTTCAAGCAGCATCATTCCAGTACCTCATGCCAAACTTCTCTAAAAATGCAAAGCAAAATAAAAAAACAGAGGTACAGAGGTTACAGAGGTACACGCATCATGATTTGGGTCTGCTTTCTTGTAATGGTAATGCATTAATGAAACTAAGGGGAGATGATTTACATTCCAAACACAACCAAAATAACTCAAGATTGATTTCAGAGAAAGGTGTAGGCGCTTACACTGCCGAGCCTTTTTTCCTGACTCGAATCCCCCTGAGAATTTATGGAGGATTTTAAAATTGTGATGCCATCGAAGGGCCCCTCATAACCTTGGGGAAGAGGAGACTGTGGGCTCAAAGTGAACCACAATACTGCACAAAAGCAAACAACTTCTTACCACACACACCTGAAAACATTTCCCTGTGAGTTTTTTGAACTTATTTTATTTATGCAAATGAATTCTTACCCTTCTTATTTATAAGTAGATCGGAATACATTGTGTGTAAGTTTGCTATATGCTTACATTGATAGAAACTGACATAAGTATATGAAACAAAAAAACAAAAAAAAAACAAAAGGTGCCTGGGGACATGTTTTCTCTCACTTAAATTTTATGTGGTGGTCTGTTTCGTTCTCTCTCGCGCTCTATCTCTGTCACTGCGAAGTTAATCGACTTACATTTACATTTACTGCATTTGGCAGACGCTCTTATCCAGAACGACTTTCATGGGACTTATCTACCATCTTCTCTACTGGTTTTCTTTTTCTCCCGGCCACATTCTTTGGGGTATTTAGCTGAGGCCGTTCGCTCCGTCCCTTTCAAAGAGCTGCTCTTTTTCCTCCCTGAGCCTGCTCCCTCTCCTTCTCTCTCTCTCTCTCACTCTCTCTCTCTCCCTCTCTTTCTTCTCCACTCCTTTTTTGACCATGTGTTTGTGTGTTAGCAGTTTGGCTGTTTGTGGATATCACCTGTGCTCTGTTTCTGAAAGTGAGTGTGTTATTGATGCTGAGACGGAAGTTTCACAGCACAGCACACACACACACACACACACACACACACACACACACACACACACACACACATACACATACAGAGGCTAAGCTCCCGGATCACCCTTTTGATGGGCTAACGCGAGGACACCGCGTTCTGTGGTCTGAAGCACTGAAGTCACACACTCACACCGTTTTTGCAAAAGAAATGGAGGCCGGTTGCATTCAAGGCCTGAAGCAAAAACTTCTGCAGGGATAGATTTAAAGAAGGCCAAAAAAGGGCAATGTACAATTTATCCCGAAATGCCCCGTTACTTTTTGTATCAGCTGTGCCAAAACGCTACAGACGTTTGAAGTCAGCGCTGTTTGCAGTGCAAAGCTCTTTTTATTCTGTTTGGCTGACTGAAGCCAGGCACAAGTCAAAATCTATTCCACCACTAGAGCTACAAACAGCCTTGGGCACAGCGAACAATGTTAAAACAAAGCAACACGCATGGGACCGAAACAAGGGTGGGTTAAAACAAGGAGACATGGACATGGCCGCTAACAAGACAATAGATTTATAATAAGGTCTTTTATTTTGACATGCTCTTGATTAATATGTTGGGTTGTATGTATAAAATAAAATATTGCCTCTCACAGTCAGGCTACTTGTTTTACTAAAAGAAAACCAAACCAGAAGTGAGCACTAGATATTGGACTGTTGGGATTTTTGAGAAGTTAGAAATATACTGTTTCAGAAAATGTTGTTTTAAAGCGACTGGAATGTGCTCCACTTGCCTCAACAAACACAAATTATGGATCTTGGACAGGAATGATATAAGCTATCAAAAGCAAAACTTTTATATGATTATTTACTGTACTTCCAGACCTGTAGCTAGACCAGAGGGTCAAACCTTATATAAGAGCAGGAGAAGCACATCCTCAAACGTATTTACTTATTCACTCATTTTTTATGTAAATTGTATGTATGTAAATGCAACTGTGTGTGTTTAATTTACTGGTTGTCATGGATGACAAATCAAAACATTAAAAAAAAAAAATTAATTAATGATACACGATTAATAAAAATGAGATTTTCCAACAAATCCAGTTATCCAAACTATCCAGATATTATCATTTGCATTCTAACTGGCTATTCAAATGTCTAAGCTGGCGCCCTGCCATGCAGTCATTTTCAGTTAGCATGAAAAATGTTTTAAAAGTCATTCCATTTTTTTTTTATACTAAAGATACATAGTTGCATAGTGCCAGCAGACATCCCACTTCATTTCTTGCAGCGGCATTTTTGTTTGAACAGTTTTGAAATAGTCCTTCACTTTTTCTCATTTGAATCATTCTCCTATGCAATATTCATGTCCTAAAGTTTGCCATGTAATGTTTGCACACTGTGAAGCTTTGTTCAGAAACTATAAGCATGAACTGGTTCAGAAGAAGCAATTGCAACCTGGGGGAAAATTAAAGAAGAACTAACAGAAAAATCAAGAGAATCACACAGTGATTACTGAGTTAGTGCTTTTTATTATCAACATGTGAATTTTTATAAGCCTTTCAACGATAAAAAAAATAAAATATGCCAGTTGATCCAAATGCACCAAGTAAAATATGTACAAAAAATAGCAGAAAAGCTGCTTTAATTTCTGCGTATTGTTACTTTTGTGAGGGCTATGGATCCAGTGACTCTTTAGTCGGCACTTGTATAGACTAGCAGTGAAACACTGGAATCATTGTTCAAAAGTTTAGAATAACTGTTTTCATTCATATAAAACCAATTTTGTTGCAGATTGTATTACATGTTTAAATTGTTTTACTATAATGACAGTACTGTTAAAGTACAGTTGTGTTCATACTTTGTACGAAGTTTAAAAAATGTGTCCAGAAGGATTGTTTGGTAGTGTAGATAATTCTATAGCAATTGATTTAAAACGCTGAGAATGAAGCTATAAAAATGTATCATCCAGAAGCTTCATTTAAAAAAGAACGTGATCAAAATATCAAGCAATTGCAATAAACAGACATATATTATTTATATATTATAGCTGTATATTATTTAGCTTATAATATATTCTTAGTATTCCCAAAAAACGAATAATACCCACTTTGTCTAACTTGTTAAATGTAAATTAAAATATGGAGATAAATAGTTTTATACATATTTATACGGAGAGAAAGAGAGAGATTATTGTATGTATGCCAATGATGAGTTTGTTTGACCATTTCCAGAGCTCTTCTAGTGTTAACCATGTATCAAATACCTGGTTTGGCTCAATCAAATTCAATCAAACTCAACCAAGTTAAAGTCAGGCGTACTGCCAATGGAATTTCACAAATCCATGTAATTACAGGAGGCAAGTTTTAGTGTTTCAAAAAAAACCTGACAAGCAGAAAATCACTATTTACTGTTTCATGTTTATTTGTATTTATGTTTTGCAATTTGATTTTTTTTTTTTTTCGCAAAACACTTTCTGCCTAGGTAACCAGCTTTTAAACAGAATTTTCCCAGGTACCTCAGATTTTTGCTCAGTCACATTTATCTGAATTTATGAGCACTTCAAGAAAGAAGCGTTCACCGTGGGAGTGTATACACGCAGGTGAGTGCACACTAACAGTACAAGAGCTCACACATAAATGACTAACAGACAGAGCTAAATAGTTCTGACTCCTCATCAGACTGGGCCGGCGGGCAGGAGCTGCTGTGGCCGAGTAATGGAGCTTTTCGGCTGGAAGGAGAATAGACTGCTAAGTTCCCCCCGCTGCCTCCATCATCTCAGGTGTCCAGTTGGACATGAAGTCACCTTGTCATTTAATATCGCCTACATTTGAACAGCTGTAGGTCAGCCATCAGCTCCAAGAAAACGGCAACAGCGGGCTTTAATTATGCAAGAATATCTTTCGTTCGCTTCATTTCCCTCACAAACGAGGGCCTGAGTTCCCCCTTAAACAGATGAAATCCCCCAAAAGCCATTGGTGGAATTCTTTCTTCTCAACTTCATGTGTGGAAAAAAAAAGAGAGGCTTAAATAAATTGCACATGCTGGGAAATGTGTGCACATGGAGGTCAAGAAGTCCTTCTAAACATGTACCACTTTACTAAACATGGTCCAATTGACTAAAAAGTGCGGCTTGATTCAGGTCTCACCAAAATGTCCTGTTCTCATTTTGAAAATGCTGTATGGTAACCAGTCTTTAAACCTTTTGGACAGGAGGGGGAACAAAACAAACAATCTGAAAACATGAGCACAGTTCACATAACTACTGATAGAAATGCTGTGCTAAGAACCTATTACTTTTTAAAACCCTGTTTACCTCCTATCACCCTCCTTCAAACCTTTTGTTCTCCTTGCTGATTGAATTTTATTTTGTAACACAACAAAATGGCCAAGATGAAAGAGCACAACAGGCCTGTTGTCTTTAATTAAAAGCAATCCAGTAAGACAGGTGGTTGCACTTATGTTTAATTTGAGCTAAATTAGCTTGGCTGGACTTGTTAAATAAACATGCAGCCATCCAAGCAGTTATAACCAGTGATTTTATTACTGGTAGAGAATGATTATTAGCTATAATCTGAGAGCAATTTTAGCACACCTATTATCTGTGTTTGTGTTCCTCATACTAATTAGTGAACTTGTCAAGAAGATTGAATGTTACACACATGCCAGAGCACTGACTTGGCCTGGTATGATCGGGTAAAACTAGTAAACATGGCACAATACCAAATGTGCTTTCTCAAAAATGGTAAAAAAAAAAAAAAAAAAAAGAATGTCATGGCTTCATATCCAGTTTCCTGTGCATGTTAAGCACTGTGTACTTGTCACTCTGCACCAGTCATTGCCAACACCTACCAATAAGCTCTAAATTCCTGAAGGTTTTGATAATGAAGGCCATTTGAATCATCAAGCAAAAACACAGTTCCTGCAAAACACATAGCGTTGTCCTGTGTTTTGTATAACCCATGAAGCCCTTTGTAGGAATTATAGCAATCCCTAAAAGTCCATATTTGAGTAGATTTTGTCCCTTGTCTTCAAAGCTGCAAGTCATCTCCACTCTAAACCACACAGAAGAGACATAGTTCATCTGCTTTTGTGTGCCAGGCTGTTTTGAAATTTGGTGTTAAAAGAGGAGAATACAAAATTGCTCCTTCAACTCACCGCAGACACACACCATCACTTGTTTGCTTTTATTAGAGTCATTGCTCAGTGATCTCATGCTTTTTTCATGCCGGCCCACTCTCATCTCAGGCAGCCAAAGTTTATGACTGAAATAATAATGCGGGAGGTTAGACTAGGGTACAGGAAATGGCCTTCTTTGCATAGTTAATCACTGCAGGGTTCCCTACCTACTGAAATTTCAACATTTCATGTCTGCATGTCCACCTTTTGGCCTGCGTTAATATGCAGATCAAACTGAGGATTCCTTTTCTCTGGCAGTCAGGTGGCAGATTCCTACAGAACCCGTTTACATGAAATGACTAAAAGACACTTAATTAGAGGTAATTTACTTTGCTTGATTACATTGTACGAATAAAATTCAGATTCTTGCCAGGCAGGGTGAGCATGCATACAGTATTGCTGGTTGCTCTTTTAAGTAGATACTGATGTTCAGCACGGCCGAAATATGCTTTTAACCATTAGCAACAATAGCAAAACAATAGCAAATACATGCGTCAACATATCGAATTGGTGCATTAACTTGGATGACATGTATGGATGTAATTGTAAAAGTGCATGTCCTGTGAACGTGTGTGTTCTGTTTGGTTCAAGAAGGGAGCAACTATTAAGAACCTCCTTGCTTATTTATTTATGTGCTCTAGTGTTCTAGACAAGCAGTTTTCAATTTGGTCATTGAGGCACTCCTCGTTTTTTTTTTTCTTTTTGTTTTTTTTTTCCTTCAGGCCCAAACACACCGCAGCCAGGTAATCAAATGCTAAAAACTGGAGAATGCTCATTACCTGGTGCAGGTGTTTTGGAGCACAATAAAACTGTGGACAGGTTGAGGGTCCCTGAGGACTGAAATGAACACCCATCCCCCCCCCGCCCCGCTCTATTATATGCAGGCACTTGCTTGAGTGATGAGTGCATGAGAATTATTATCTCCATATTGGATTTTCTTCCTCTCCCCCCAAGGGCATGATGACCATAACCTGATCCTCTGGAATAAATGGTGGCGTTTGCGGAGTGGGAATCGCGGACTCTCACGTTGCAGGGGCTGGAGTCAGACATATCGTTTCTCGCCTTTTCACCAGCTACCCTCGCACAATGGCGACTGCGTCTGCACACCCATACCCGCACCCTTCACATCATTTAATTACTGGGATTAGCCAACTCCAGCAGCATTCAGAAGAGAAGGAAGCAGCTGCTGCTATGGTAATTACAACAAAACAGGGCTGTATGAACAGCTGTCTGACACATTTTTGGAAGTGTGAGCCACAAATAACAGTTGCAAAAAGAGAAGAAAAAGAAAAAAAACAGTGCCACCAATCATTAACAATGGGCTTCATTAACAGTGTTGTTCTGCGGCGCGCTTGAGCTTGGCAGATAATGTTTCACTTTATATCAACAAATGTATACTAGCGCAGTGGGTGAGCTAATCGGGGAAGCATGTGCAGAGATGTTATCTTTCCTGTTGCCTTCTGCTCGGCAGCATTGTCCCTGCTAATGCGAGAATGAGCAGGCTTACGCTATGTAGATGCTATCTGAATGTGTCAGGTGGTACTAATAATTCCTGGTGCTTTCTGATGTCATCAGCTAGACACCTAGGCTAATACCAGCTTATGGGAAAGGACTATTGATTATCCTAACCTAACCTCACACGCTGAGAAGCATGTCGCTAGAAAAGCACCGGTGTGGGCCAGGGTCAAGCAGGGTTAAGTCAAAGAATACCAAAAGTGATTAAAGCTAAACAGCTATTTGATGATACTACTGGGCTCATTTTAAAGGAATGAGACTCCAAAAACACTGGGCTTCTCACCTCTGTTTTCAGTGAGAGAAACTAGAAACATAAGACTACAATTATCTCTCTGTGGTCCCACCATTTTGCCCTCAGGCTCCACACCACCTTCTGCGAGAAGGTGAAATATCACCACTGGCTGGCATGTGGCCTGCAGCAGAGGGTTGGCTCTCAAAAATTAGCAAGACCGCTGCTTCTGTAATTCCACTTTAATTGTCTTGAAGCACCTGAAATTGTACCGTGACACTCCCAGGGGTTCCCATCACATTATCCAAGCAGGGTTTTTCGAATGCTGCATTCCTCACCGCAGGCAAACCCGCTGCAGCCCATTTCTGTCATGAAGATGGTCCTTGTGCATTCCTTTCATGTTTCTGAGTCTGATCGGCTAAAAGATCATATAGCGGCGTCTACCACATTCGTGTGGGACACACCACTGGAGCAAATTTAGCGAATGCTGCCGCCCATGCAAAAAGTACACTGCGGATGAAAACACAGCTGTGAGTAAGTATCCTGGAGGGAGAGGAACCATTTCAGATTGGTATTATGATCCTTGCCTTACCAGCATTATGTGGATATTACTGTGGACAACTATAAAGTTTAATTGCGCTGCCGGGGTCGGCCTCATGAGGTTACTGGTGCTGTCATACACGACTAGGGCAAACGCGGTGAATCTCACACACCATCTCATTATGTTTTGGACCTTGGTCCAGCTGTTCACATTAGGCTTTTATTACATCGTGCTGCTCACAGCTGTGTTGGCATGTGGTTATATAGGATGCTTGCCACAAGAACAAGGGAGGCAGCCATCCAAATTGCATTAGCACACTTGGAGCGAGCCGCAAAAACAAGGGTGAGTGAGAATCACAAAACAGAAGATCAAATTTACCACTCAAATTATTTGGTAACTGAAGAGTGACTTGCTTTTAGGGCCCCTGCCACCACCGCTCCTTGTCCCTACTCCAGAAAAGTTCACAGTCTGTGTGAGATGCATTCGCTTCATGTATTCACTGATGGTGGCTGTTTACAACCAGGGTTCTATTTGAGGGGGTATGCACAGAGGATGCCAATGAACCAAATGTACTTGATCATTTGAATTGATTAGACTAGACACATACAGATTTGTTCACTTTCAACCAATCTAAACAAAAACTAAGTACTTTCTGTGGGAATTTGTGTCTGTTCATTTTGTAGAGCATTTATGAGGCACTGAAGTTGGGTGAGAAGGCCTGGCTCGCAATCTCCGTTCCTGTTCATCCCAAGGGTGTTTGATGGGGTTGAGGTCTGGGCTTCATGCAGGCCAGTCAAGTTCTTCCATATTGAACTCATTGTTTTTGGAACTTGCGTTGTGCACTGAGGCACAGTCATGCTGGAATAGAAAAGGGCCTTCCCCAAAATGTGTCCACAAAGTTGGAAGCATGGCATTGTCCAAAATGTCTTCTTATGCTGAAGTATTAAGATTGCCCTTCACTGGAATAACATGCCACATTAATTCAATTATTAAGAGGTCTGTCTCAATAAATTTGTCCATATAGTGTATTATTACGACTACTGTGTGGTGTCTAGTATCCCTTAAACGGAATTTCCACCAACTTAAAAAAGAAAATGTGAAATGCACCAATTTAGAGAAATTTGCAGAGTCAGAATTATTCACAGCAGCAATGGTAGGAGCCTAATGTCCAAAGTATTTCATACTTCTGACAGCTATATCATAAAGTTAAGACATTAAATGGTTATGAATGCCTATATTGCGTTATGATAACGTCATGCTAAGGTTTTCACCTTCATTGCTAGGCCTTTCTGAAGGGAGAGCCAAAAGGGAGAGAGCGGGAGTTCCTCTACCCTTTGACGACTATCCCATGGTGCTCAATCAAATCCGTAAGCAAAGAATTAGACTTGACCAGCTGACACAGGTGGTGGCTAAAATTTTGGCCATTGTATATCCAACACAGGCCGTTCTTCCTCCAGCGCAAACCATTCCACCAACTGTATTCTCCTCTCCATGTAACAAACATCCATATGCTACCTTCCCAACAAAATATTCACATTTTGTTGCTTGGCCTCCTGAAATCCTTTGTAGGGTCTTGCGATCTGAAACAGAATAACTCCCATGCCAAGCCATGATACAGCTACATGATGCTCTCTTTAGTCCTCTGTAGAATGTAGTGAGGATTTAGTGTGGTGCACTCTCCTAGTTGTCTGCAAGACGTAGAGACACTGCTGCACCTTCTTGACAATGTAGATGGTCTTGAGGGTCCACATGAGGTACTCTGCTCGATCTCCACTTAGGAGCTGTTGCCCTCCTGAACAACCATCTCTTTTGTTTTATCCACATTCAGAAACAGGTTGTTGGTTCTGCACTAGTCCATTAGCTGTTGCACCTCCTCTTTGTGTGCCACCTTGTCATTCCCACTGATAAAACCCATAATGGCTGTGTCATCAGCAAACTGAAGCCTGTGGGTTCAAATCCCAGGACTGCTAGTGGCATCACTAAGGTACCCTTGTTCTGCCACCCCTCACTGGTGGCAGCACACTGCTTCACTCGGTGAATGGGTTAAATGCAGAGAAAGAATTTCACATTATACACAGTGTATGGTGTGCTGAGGTGTGAACTTTAGAACTTTAGTTTAAGATCTAAACTGGTGAAGTCCACCAACAGTCACCATCCAAATTTACTGATTTTTGCTAGCATATCTTGTACTCTGACGTTATAAGTTACACTGAGTAAAACTGCAGCATTTTTGTGTCTTCATTTCAGGCTGCAAAGCAACAGAATGTGAATATTTGAAGCTGGTGTTTCTTTTCTATACCAACTGTATTTTGCCAGATACCATAAAAATATTGATCTGACTCACTAGGTGGGCTCAGGATTGGGCTGCAGCTATCTGGAGAGGTGGCAGTTCAGTGAGATCTAATTTCAAGGAATAAGTCGGTGGCTGATTTTTTGATCACTTTCTGTGAATAGTGGCTGGACTGAGTCTGCTGATTCATCTGTTAAGGCATTGCATTCTGTGATCAGAAAGCTGTGGGATCGATTTCCAAAACTGCTAATGGCACCTCTGAAGCACCCTTAAGCAAGGTACCATGCCCACACATAGGAACAAGGTACCATGTTCCTGGCTGCCTGCTGCTTCACTTGGTGGAACGGATTAAATGTGGTGTTCACGCAGGGCAAAATAGGTCACTTCACTTTTGAGAGCCTCTGTGCCCAACTTCCTGTTAAAATTCCTTCTGAATATTTGTCACTAGCCAAAGTCTTTAGTGCTTTCAGAGCAACTCCTCTCCTCCCTCATCGACCTTTGGACTGTGGTATTCAGCTCCGGCCTAAAACTCAATCACGTATTTAAGTTGCAGTTGCCTATGTGTGTTCACCCTGTGCTTCATGTTTCCCTACTCAGGTTGGTGGTTTGGGGACCACTGGATAGTAGCATTGCAGAACTGGTTCTTCCAGAGGCACTGAATACCAGGTGCATCAGCTGCTGCGCTTGCGGGTGCTGTGAGGTGAAATCCAATTGCCTGGGACATCCTAAGCCAGGAGTTTCACAGGTCTTGGCCAGGCAGGCCTGCTCTTTGTCCCTTCCAGTCGTCTCTGCTATTGGGATGGACGGCCACGTCTGCATCCATCCCAGTCACAGGGACACCTTTTTCTCCTTTTGTAGGGCAGTCCTGAAGTGGGGGTACACTGTGTACCTGGTATGCCTGGCGTACATCTACCCTCAAGAAGAACAAGTACAAGGCAGTGCAGTGTGGTTAAATTGTATTTTTGAACAATGCCTGCTTAATCTATCTGAGTGGGAATAGCATTGTCTGGGACATATTTATGGAACTAGCATAGACATTAATTTGCTTTGTTTCGGATCCTTTTCTGAATAAAACCTATTATGACCTATTTCTGCATGTGTGTCATCAGCCCTGTACACCAGCTCATCATGACACTGCCAGTAATGCACAACACTGAACAGCTCAACACACTTAGAGGACAATGCCAACTGCCAGTTCATTACACTGTCTAGGTTTCCTGGCCACAAATTGATGTGGCATGTTTGGGGTCATTGTCTTGTTGCAATATCTATACTGTTTTCTTCTTCAGTTTCTTCTCTAATTTAGCTTCCAAGATTTATTGATGAAGTAAAATCTTGTCTTCCCACTATTCTTTTCCTCATTACTATATTTATGGCAGAATCTTTATGTAGGTTATTGGCCTTGATGGTGGAAGGTTGCTTTGCTTACCTGTGTAAGCTGTTCCCAGATTTTTCTGATATTTTTCTTGCAGATCTTGTCTTATCTTCAGTAGTTTTCTTTAACTTCCATTTCTTAATGGCATTTCAGACAGTGAAAATGACTAGCAGATAGTGTTCAGATATTGTTTATAGTCTGTGCTTGCTTTGCAAGAGTCCATTTTCTTGAGTTTCCGATTCTCAGTCGGCTACTTATATGTGCCTGCAGATATTGAGCATAACATCCTGAGAGGTTTGAAAGGTTACATAACTTATTACACTTTGGAACCGCCTACATCTAAACTAGACTGAGGCTAATGAGTCAAGTAACTTTATGTATAAAATTCAGTAAACCAACGTTAAATGCATTTGTATAACTTAACTTTGTTCCATGCAGATGCTGTGTTCATTTTCAATTCCACAAAAAAATCAACAAAACGTGAAACTTGACCAGGCATACCAAAAGTTTTGCATACAGCTGTATCACATACCCCTACATGAATGTTAAACCAATGCATTTCCAGTCTAATTGCAGCATAAGGAAAGAGAGATGTGATTTTTTTACAGAACAAAAAAGCAACTAAAAAGTATCTCTTGCTGGTTATTTACTGATCACCACAGATATAGGTCAGGAAGAAGAGTTTCCTCCACACTTTCTCATTCTGGTTACTGGTACTAGTCTTATAGTCACACAACACACCTCCATGAGTTGCATTTTAATTGTCACATCAAATTAAGCGAATCATTGATTATTTTTCAGCCCTTCCCTAGGTTGACAGTGCGTAATAAATCTCTTGGCTTGGTCACGGAAGGGGCAGTCGACCCTATCTCCGCTAAATGCTTAATTTTTCCTCTTAATTAATTGGTCTCTTCAAGGCCAAAAACAGCACAAGTGGTTCTCATGAGCCATACTGGCTTTTACAGTTGGATATTTGTGCCATGGGCCCAGATGTGTACATTCTTGTGGACAGGTTAATGCATCTGCCAATCAAATCAGAGGGGCTCTGTTGTGATACATCTCAGTCTCCAAGTGTGTCCAGACAGCAGTGAAGTCAGGATTAATGGGAGAAAACGAGCTGCTGTTCTAGCTTGGGGATCAAAAAGTCCTTATGCATTCTTTATGCATCTTGCCACTGTTGCTATAACTCAGCAGCCACTCAAAAGCACATCTCCAGCATTATGATATTATTACTATGTATGTGAGTGAAATGGCTGTTCATAATTTGATAGAAAAGTTTCTGTCCCATGATTTATTCTACTTTTGCACCCAAGTCTTCGATCAGACCACCGAACAGAATTTTAAAAAGGCTAGGGGTCATCAAGGGTTTTTTTTTTTCAAATGCGAGAGGATCCTTCCCGTCCCTTTTGGTTAGCAGATTTTTTGTCTCATCGCTTTCTAATGGTGGAGTCATGAGCTCTGACCTCACTTACTGAGGCGTGCAGTTGCTTAGATATTAGTCTGGGTTTTTCTGTGACTTTCCAGTTGAGTTGTTGCTGCACGTCTGGAGTCCTAGATGCTTAGAAATGGCATCTAAACCTTTCAAGACTGATATATTTCAAAAACATAGTCTACTTTACATTTCTGGTAAAGTTCTATAAGTTCTATTAGATTTAACAGGGTTGCCAGTAGTCAGGTTTGGGGTGTTTAGTCTAATTAAGTCGAGCTATCAACCAACTCTGGTTAAATGGATGATTGGGTGATTACTTTTTCATACATGTTTCATTCAAATTATTTCGAGCTTGTGTTTAATCTAGAGCCTACTAATCACTAATCAGTGTTTATTTTTGATGTTAGGCTAAGGCAGTCCCCAGATGACTTCAAAGCCTTGGGAGGCCCTTAGGATGCCAGTTCATAGGGGCACTCAGCCAGAAGAACATATGCATCATCCACTCTCATACCTGGATTCCACACTATATCACTACTATCAAATTCTCTGTGTGCACCCTGATCAAAAGAAACATTTTGTCCTGTCATATTTATGATTTTCTGTTTCTTGCAGACAGTAAAGTACTTCAGTTTTAAAATCAC
This sequence comes from Hydrocynus forskahlii, assembly GCA_037974365.1. NCBI lineage: Eukaryota > Metazoa > Chordata > Actinopteri > Characiformes > Alestidae > Hydrocynus > Hydrocynus forskahlii. Next base: position 20,225,690 of record JBBPCX010000032.1, on the reverse strand, counting down.
GACTCGGAAGCCACTCATGTTGCTGAACTGCACCATATACAGCATGACCGATACATCCTCTGCAAATAAAGAGAGATGAAAAACTTTTATCGATTCATAAGGTACCCAGCAGTTGCTTTTGATTTATGCCCATCTCCACAGCTCAAGATGCACTTGAGCTAGGCTTGCTAGTGCTAGTGGCCGATTCACTCCCTTGCTGCAGAAACCTGACTCCACGCTTTTTTCTCCACAGTGTCACTGCAGCATAGCAGCCTAATAACCATGGCCAAACTTCAGATGTCGAATAAGCTGCGGAGCCCATGTTGTTAAATGATTCTGGAGTGCAATTCCATCTGTCTTCCCTGAACTCTCCACCCGCAGGCGTACACTGGGGCCTTTGGCCTCCAGTGAAAAAACGCACGCAGGGATGTTTATGGATCTCCAGCCGAATGTGTTAATCTTGGGTGCAGTCCACTGATTTTCTATTAGCCATGCAATTGCTTGTTTAGCAAAATGTGTCCCACCTCAGATTGTGAGTAGTCCACAGGATGGGCTTCCCTAGGGCTGGTTTCAGGAAGATTTTCAGATAGTAGAGTGTGTTGCAGGGCCAAGAAAGCTGAGCTCCTTTCCTCTCTGCTTCTGTAATGTATTCAGGACTGTCAGTGGTGTTAGAGGGTGGGGTTTTTTTTTCAACACAGTCAGATGATGGACGGCCACCCTACAGTGGACGGGCAACAGTGGGGAGATGAAGCCCAGCTGGGGGAGATCAATGAGCCACACCTGGGGCTAATTAAGATGGCCCCTAGGCCCCAGGAGGACTCAGCTCACATTCTCTGCCCAAGCGACTGTGAAGGAGGAAGTGCAGTGCTGGTACTCCCTCGCACACTCCCTTTCTTTCTCACACACACACACATACACACACCACACCACTATTTATAGCGCCTTAACACCTCCAGTGCTGAAACCAAGGCCAGATATTTCATCTGACATTGTCCTGGTCTGCTTATGTCCTTCTGTATATTACCGTTTTTCTGTCTTTGCTTCCTGATGTCTTTGTCTGTGTGGCCCACATTTTTACAACAAACAAATGCAGGCTTGTACTTCCTTGTAGGTCTGAAACTTGTTTTAGATATTGACTTTGGAAGTCAAGTCTCTCCCCAGATGACACCAAAAACCTTTGTAGATCCTCTAGTCATGCCAGTTCAAATATGCTAGTTTGTATCTCCCAGCCTCCACTCAAATCTGGCTGTTATGATATCATGACTAAGTATAATATCCCAGGACAGGCTAGGTTTCCTCTTTTTTGCCACAGTTGCAAAGAGCTGGCCTGTGGAAAAAATGCAATGCAATCAATCAGCATCAGACTACAGAACAGTCTAACGCAGACAGTGACCTTGATTTTAGAAGCGTCAATATTTTCAAGAGCTTTTATTCATTTGTATGAAGTTGTATAGATACTGGCCTCTGGTACAGTTCAATTACAGCATAAGCATCCTGTCCTGATTTTGAGAGAGGGAGCAGGAGGTCAAGGACGTTGCAGGCTTCCAATGATGGCTTTTTTTGAAAGTTAAAATGTGTACTTCTGAAGGACCCTGAAGAGGACTGTTCTACTCAGGGCTGTGCAATAGAATGAGAACAACAATAGCAATATAATTTTCTGTTACTACTCAATCGTCCAGTGACCAATTTGATGGTTAAAATCCATAAAGTTTGAGTGAGTAATTCATTTAAAATTTACCACAATTTTGCTGGGTAAAAAATGTACTCGCCTCACGTTCTGAGAAACAGCTTCAAGGAGATTATCATATTTTCACTATAACTTCATCATAGGACCTGGTTGATGAACTGAGGTAACACAGTTTTAAAACTTTAAATTACTACGCCTATTTTTTTATACTAGAATTATCTGTAATTATCAAATGATGTATTTTCAGAGCTGACTTTCTTCTGTGCGACTGACAGATATGTTTTAGCCTTGTTTTAACAGATCACAAATGTTCACCTAAATGAGAAAAAAAAAACAAAGCTAGATTTATAGCAGTCCTATTCAAACTTTTTAGTTAAGTATGCAAGTATGGTTTACATTTACACATGACATTAGAGAGCGAAAGTATCTTTACATCCTCTCAAGTTCACTCACTAGTGATCACAAAGATGTATCAAACTTCAGTTTGGCTATTTACAATTACTCTTGTACTCTCGGTCGTTTTTGTTCATTTTTGCCATTTTATTGTACAAAGTTGGTCAGATCTATAAAATGTTAAAATGTTTGCCTTTGTGGTTTGACTGCTATGCCGGATTTCTCACTTTCTTGTTGCACTTCGAAATAGGATCCCTTTTGAAGAGAAATTGAGCAGGCCTGTATTTAGACAAAGACTTTATTCCCTATTACATACATGTATTCATATATTAAGAACAATAGAAAACACGCTCATAATACATTGCACATGTTCACAAACAGAGGGCACATGAATTTATGTCAGTGATTTCTTTTTTTATTTCAACTATGATAATTACTCAATATATTAATAATACTTAAAACAATAAAATACCACATTGGCTTGAAAGAAAGAATGATTTGACATTTGTCTTGGTAATTAGCATCAACTGATATGAACATTTTAACTGTGGCTATTTTTTTGGCCATATCATCCAGTCCTAGTTCTACTTCGTATGATATTTTTGTTTTACTGTAAACATTAACATGAATCGAACTTCCTGTTTCATGGTTCACTTGATATGGCAAAGTGGTGGTACAACCCAGGAAACGCTATCCATTATGCTTGTGGTTTTGTGTTCACAATTAGTTTCTGATTATAGCCCTAAGTGATGAATGTTAGCCAATGGAGACATGTGTTCCATGCATTTTGACTGCCCCCCATCAGCTGCCTCCACTGAGCAGTATTTTGTTTGACATCTGTCCTGAAGCGGAGCTCCAAATGGGCCATCGGACTGTGTAAAATCAAGCTCTGGGCTTGCTGAGATCTCCGACTGGCTCATGTTTCAACAGTATCATCCCTGCAGCACAGAGCCAAAAGCTAAACAGCTGTGACCCCCGATAAGTGAATTTTCTAGGGCCGATGTTCTTCAGCCTCCAAACAAACTAGGGGTGGGAGAGTCTGTAACATCAGGTTTAAGGGAACTGGGCTGTTTTTTTGTGGGTTAAGGTGGGCATGGAGAGCTAAGTCAATAGCTTCCCTGATCGCGAGCACTTACAGTAGAAGTACTTCTGGCTGCACAGCAGAAGGGGTCAATTTTTTGTTGTTACACAAGAAAGACCGAGAGGCCTAAACAACAGCAGTAGTGGGAATTGACTGAAGGCCAGTAGAGGTGTGGGATGTTTTAGCAGATGTATTCCAGAGTCAGCCGTCATCAAGCAAAAATAACATTGATTGAGCACAGTTTCCATGCCACACTGAATAATTCACTGAGCTGCTTATTGACATGTCAGGAAGAGTTCATTAGACACACTTTAAAATCGGAGTTGCCACGCTGCCGTCCCTTTTATTCCATCTCAAAATGCTGAATAAGGCTCTGGTTAATGTAGCATTGATTGTCAACAAAATTTAGCATCAAATAAACCGCAGTGTGTGGTGAGCAATCATCTATAGAAGATTTATCTACCTTCCATACAAACGCTCATCAGGAGAAGAACAATGCTGAGGAACACAGGCTCTCAGCTTGAAATATTGATTCGTCCCTCCTTGAAAAGGCTCAGAGCCTCAGAGCTGCATGCATTAGCATTGCCGTGTGAACTGAAGCCCACATTTTCTGTAATACCACTGCGAATGTCTCAGTATGAAGCAGGATATTTCGCCCTAGTCTCTGCCAACAACAGTAGGTGACAGGGACGGGGGGAGGAGGAAGAGAACCTCAGTCCATTAGTGCAGTCTGCGCCACAGAGGCCTAATCATGCGCATGTTGTCCGCTCTGTGGCAATGTGGCTCACTTTAACAAGCAAGACAGTAGGCCGTGCTCAGACACCCAACATAAATCTCGCTGATTCCAAATCTGCCGGGGAAAATGAGCGGAGGAAACCTGACATGCAGCCCTATTATGGACTAGGTGATGTAAGACTTGGGGCAGCGCGCACTTGTATTACATTCAGTGTGATCTTCCACAGCAGTTTGGGGAACTATGGAAGCAGGGAGCCTATGTGGGTTCTCAGCTTTGACTTTTCCTAGATTCACAGCCATGACACCAAATGATTATGTATCTCATCTTCAAAAGTCTATAAAGATTTCCCTCCATGCAGCTCAAATATGGTATCACGGACCAGGAGATACTGCACGATGAAGAATATAAATGCAATATGGACATCCCAGATGCCAACGTATGGCCAAGGACGAAGTGCTTTGGTCCTACTATTTGCAGCTTAGAGTCTGTCTATGATGAAAGGGCAGGGGAGCTGTTTAAAGAGGGATGTTGAACTTCCTGCCAAAATGGACTCTTTGAAAGATGCATTGCAGTATTGATTTGCGGCAAAGGTCTTCTTATTTCCAGCCTGCTTTTATCTCCAGCGTGAGAATAGGCCCTCTTTTTTAACAAGCCCCGGGGACGTGCTCTTGTAATATTTTAATAACCCTTTATGATGGGGATTATTTACTGTCAGGATGTAATATTATATGGTGTCATCATCAGCTGCATCTCTGGAGCGCTTATGAAAATGGGTGTCTGGAGGAGTGCCAGAGACGACACTTTTCTGCTCCGGAGCACTTGTGAAAATTTGATCTCCCCCTGATGATTTCAGTTCAAAGGTATGAGTCTCGGCGGTCCTGAGGAATATCATTTTCCTTTGCTGGTGAATGGTCAAGCTAATGTATTAATATAGTTTTTAAATGCTACACACTCTCTGCTTCCTTTGAACACACTCAGGGGGTGTTTGGGAGGAGGGTTGTATGCAAGTCAGATTTTTTGAGACAAGTTTCTTTCCTTCTTCAAACATCAAAGTAAGGGAGAGTGAGACTCAGATGGGGACCTGGTGTTTTAAAGGGATGGAACTGAATGTTGATTTATCCTAGGCGATGTTTAGGGAGCCCTAGTATCTCTGCTTCAAAGGTACATATGCTGGCGTAGTAGATCCCTTGAATGCAATTCTGTCTAATTACAATGTGCTGGAAAGACATGAGTAACTGAATACAGAGTGTTAGAGCATAAAGTTTGTTCATTGCTTTGCAGGAGAGTGATGGGGCATGAAGCTGGTACATCGCAGACACACTTTGTTTCTTTGAAGAAAATGCGGACTATGCTTAAAATATGTTTAACGGATTTAAATTATTTACACACGGTAATTATAACATTGCATTAGAACTAGCGGACACCAAAGCATCTTCACAAAACCAGTAATGTGTAAACCAGAAACGTACCTCAAAGATGTGAGCTGTGAGGAAAACGGAATGCTGCCAGATCAATATCTCTCTGAGCACCACCATCGTTTCAATGTGCTTTAAAGCTACCACCATCATCCTCGAGCCAAAGTAGACATCAGTAGACCGTTGTTCCAACGCACTCACACCCATCATCATGAAGTGCTTTGAAAGGGTCATCATGAGGCACATAAAATCACAGCTGGCTCCTCACTGGACCCCACGCAGTTTGCATATTGTCCCAACCACTCAACAGATGTTGCCATCACTACTACCTTTTACCCGGCCCTCACCCACCTGGGCAAAAAGGATACTTCTCACCATATATGCAGAGCGACTATATAGAGCATTCTCTGTAGCTGCGTCATGGCTTGGTATGGGAATTGCTCCATTTCGGATGACAGTGCCCTACAGATGATAGTGAGGACAGCTGAGAAGATCATCAGGGTCGCTCTCCCCTCTGTTGCAGACATTTACATCACACACTGCATCCACAAAGCCACCAATGTTGTGGACCCCACACACCCCTCATCCTCCTGTCTGGCAAAGGGTTCCATAGCACACGGGCCTCCACTACCAGAATGGGAAATAGTTTCTTCCCTCAGGCCACCAGACTCCTCCATCAGAACTGAAACATATACTGTACCTGCACACATACACACCCTCAGCCTATGGATATGTTAGAGAATAAGAACCATATCTTCTTTAAGACATCAGCAAAACCTGGGTCGCAGCGGGGATAGTCTGCAAACACATCTTGCATATGTAAAGCCAGTTTCAACCAGTCATTATATTTCTAGCTTGTTTATCTCAGATATTGATTGATGGTTAGTATAACGTAGTTACACATTTCAGCCCACGTATTTGGTTATGGCACGGACTTTTGTAAATAAATACCAAAATCTGGGATCATGGATCTGTTACTGTATCAACAATGCCATACTACACCCATCTGTTAAAAAGTTCTACTAACTGAAACATTTCTGTTGTTTGGCCAGTCCCCAACACGATGAACCGGCAGATTTTCCAGGAACATCCTATGCGTTGCATGCTGATTGCATTAAAGTTGCACCACTCTTCTGTAGGTCAGACTGTCCTGCATTTGTGCTCCGCCACTATAAACACCTGACTCTAGAAATATGGTGCAGCCATGAAACATTCAACTTTCACAAAGTGCTTTATTCCTTGTTGTGTGGTAATGCATGACTTTGAGAGGGAGGAGAAAATTGCAATCAGCATAATGCAGAAACCAGAGATGTCTCCTGCCAGATGTGTTTATTTAAGAATTGCAGGGCTAAATGATGACAGTTGTCTCGTTTGATTGGGCACATTCCAGAACGTAATTACATAAAAGGCTAATTGAAAAGCAAAAAAGTAAAATATGTCTTTCTTTATTTATTTCCACATTCTCTCAACCATACTCATGCATGTGATATGAGAGTAGAAAGATGCTAGTAGTCTGGAAATGAACTTGGAAAATCAAGGTTGATGTAAACATTTCTGAGCCCATTAGAGGTTTTAGTGTATCAACACAGTTGCAGACGGTTAGAACGTATGTCTTTGATTATCCTTTTAAAGGAGATCCATTTCGGGATAGTTATAGTCAAGCAGGTCTACATTAATCGTTACTTCCCTCTCCATTTTGTCTGCCCTCTCGTTTTGAAAAGTAAAATGAAAGAATTATGAGGCATGTACAGATGAAAGAATAACAGTGGAAATAGGAACAAATGTCCCCACATGGACAGGCTTTTTCAACAGCTGTATTAACAGGCTTGTTTAATTTGAACGTCCTCTGAGAAACCATTAGCCTAGAGAGCTGCATGGTATGTTTTGTGAAATTTCAAAAGTTGTGTATTCTGGCACTAGGACATAGAATACATTTGACCAAATGTTTGAGAACTTAGAAGGCCAGGAGACGTCGTTACATGGTTCTTCTCAAGCTGGGAGCAGCTTCATCAGGAGCCCCGGGTCAACAATCCATCACCACACTATTGTGAAAACATACATTTACATACTGTTGTCTGTGGGAAACAGGGCATAAAGAGATGTGAAGCAACTGAGACTGGGGAGACATGTTGACTTCAGAATTCTTCGTTTACTGGCAAATGCTCATGTGTGGACAAAAAAGATCCATTGCTGGTTTCATGCTTTGTGTGCAGCTTGACAAAATTAATTCCAGTTATCTTAAAGCAACAAAAGACCCCATTCATAAGGTTTCTCCATTCATTTCTACTCTGAGAATTCTAATGTTGCTGCACAGCAAAAATCGAACAAACAAGAGCTTTCTCTTTAAGAGCTTATAAAGACATAACTGTCTCTCACACTTGGTTATACTACGACCGCATAATTTTATAAGGACAATAAAAATGTGCCCATCTTGATTCTCACGGCAGGTGAATGGTCGACTTAAAGGAAGTGGAACAAAATGTCAAGTCCTTATTGTGAGGCCTGTGAATTCAATTTTTAAAGTTCATGCCCTATTTCACTTTGCTCGACAGGGCTGGAGGAAATTTGCTGATAATGCTCTTCTGCCAAAGTTAAAAAGGTCATTATGGACCCCAAAAAAAAAACAAAAAAACCCTTCCACCATATATGTCAGCGATTTATTCTTTGGCGTATCTCTTAAAATAGCAGTATTCGATTGTACTTTGAGATGCCGGTATCATATTTGATTTATTGTGGACGAAGGCCAATTGTTCTATAGCAGGTTCATTAATAATTTAGTAATTTGACCCATGACACACTTTCCTGTAAAACAATCTCATCCTCTGAGAGCTGTCAAAGATACATTATATCAAACAAGCTGTCCTATGACCTCACTTGGCTCGCCCATGGGCCAGAGCAGCCAAGTTATTTTCAAACTGTTAGAGTTCCCGGGATTGCAATTAATTTAAGAGTGGCTACTTTAAGCGACATACTGTTTCGCTGCATTTGCCCTCGTTTAATGAGAGACATCACAGCATTCTTTTGGCTTCAGTGTTTCACCCTGTCCCAGCTGAGACCAGCCTGGTCTCACACACACACACACACACACACACCATTCCCGCCCACCCACACCCACACACACACACACACACACACACACATACACAAACTTGCATTTTATAAAGTGTCAGAATACAGAATTATACATAGCCACCATATGTAATAATACTCTAAGCATAAACATCATTTTCAAAAAAAGCAGTCTACAACATCAGAGCCACTTTGTTGGCTCTAATACTTCAGAATCCCTGGTCTTTCTCATATTTTGCTACAAAGGCAGGACAGTTTTGTCCTTAAATTGTACGAAAACACTTCATACACACATTCATGCATGCGCACACACACCACCAGTAAGGCGAAAGTTCAGAATCTCCCTTCGTCTCATGGGAACTGCCTGCTGACCAAGGACAATATCCTCCTTTCTTGCTCAAGAAGGGTTGGCTGCAAGCCACGGCACTGCTGTGAATTTCCTCCTCCATCTTAAAAAGACAAGGAATAAAAGGTTAACAATAAAAAAGAAGGCAAAAAAAAATCATACCAGGGCTCGGCGCAGAAATCTGGACACCTACCTACTTCTTGCGTTTCCACAGGACAGTGTGATGGCGTGCCAGCAGATAACTATGGGTTGTGGGGGTCATCTCTTAAAGCTCTGGCTGAACCCTGGACTGCACAGCACCACTCCCACAAGGGCCCATGACGAGGGATTGAAACAGTGAAATGCAACATGGCACTGGTAAAGCAGGCACACACATTATACACAGCAGCGTGTGTTCCACTTAATGGCTGTACGTTACGCCATTGAGCTTGTCACCCCCCATCTTGGAAGTGTCATGCATGAAATAATGCCCTATACATGTTTTAAAGGTGCCAAACAGGGGGTTTTAGAGCAATACCAGAGAACCATAATGTTTCCCTAAAGAACTTTTCGGTGAATGTTTTTATAAAGTTTCATTTCTGTAAATGATGTGTGAGCATTATGTAAAGCAAACCTTTTTCAAATGTACAGACCCTCTGCATAATGTAGCACTGCTATATCAATGATGTCTTATTTCTACAGTCACACATCCAAGCCAAGAACCAGTTGGGAAGTTTTGTTTTTTAAAATGTAAATGTTCCCATTTTCCAAGCACATATGAAGTTTTGTCTAGGATTTATCTCAGCTATTTTTCATTTGCTTAATTTATAGTGTAATCAGCCTCCAGAAAGCTACCCTGTGTGAGCAGATGAGTAGAAGAATTGCCATGACAACACACTTCAAATTAAAATTTTCCAAAATGAAAAAATAAATCTTGCCCGAGTTAAATACCTATATATAAATACAGGGGTTGACATAGTACTAATGAGTACCTACAAGAATGAATGGGTATGAACCGAAATTAAAATTTTTCCACTGCACCATGGGTGCTGGAACCATTATAGGACTTTTATTTTATTTTATATAAATTCGCAGGAGTTATATTCCAAGAGCACCCGCACATTTGTGATGTGGTACATAATGCCTACTTTTATAGTCTAAATGCTAAATATGTCCCCAAATATGCTCCTAAAACACTTTGTTTTAAAGTGTTTTAAAACGTAAACTTTTAAACTCAGCTTAATACATTACCCTTAAAAAATATAAAGGTAACCCCGTATTCGTACTGTACAGTGCACACCAACTGCTGTCTCCTGCAGTGCTAGAATGTAAAATACCGATGTTACCCCTTACATAGACTGTACTGGAATTAATGCAAGCGTGTTTTCTTTGGTATGAGCAGGGTAAATACAGTAATAATTTAATTTAATTTACAGTAACAAAAATACAGGGTTTTAAGGAGAACAAAACAAAAAACACAAGAACACTTGAGATGGGGAAACTGTGGGAAACTCCATGCGGGAAACTGTTCTGATGCAGGAATTCTGGACTGCGTCAGCAAGAGATGATTCACAGGGCAGCAGCCAATATACGGTTGCTTTGTGTTCTCTCAACAGTACTAAACAATTTGTGCAGTTATATTTTATATGGAAGCTGAATTTAAGTTAATAGTTATGTTTCTAAATGTTTTCTTAATAATTTAGCACAAAAATGCATGAAAAATTATGTACTGCCAAGAAAAAAGAAAAAAAATGTTGAGAATATTTGCAATTTCCGAATTTGCGGAGGTTTCTGTGAACAATTATTAGTTTGGTTCTAAGAAAAAATCCATTATAGCACTTTTCAAAATCATTTGTTTCGTCCCAACACATTAAAAATGCCTCCGGCGCCCCTCAACCACACTATCCATGTCATCCTCTTTGCCAGCTTCATGATAATCAAAAACCGAATGGCTAAAATGTTTAGCCCCCATATAGTACACACTTTCAATTATTTTAATTATTATTTTTCTTTTTAAGGCTTTCCTTGCCTGAGTAGTGGTAATTAGAGATCCAGTATGAAGTTACTCAAATTAGGTACGCTTTTGCGCCGTGAAGACAGAAAACTGCCGCGCATTTTACTGTTTGCATACCACTTATATTTTAAGAGCACCCGCATATAGTGAAAAACCGCATTGTGATGTGGTAAAAAAAATGCCTAAAAATGCCTATTTTTATAGTATAAATCCTAAATACGTGCCCAAATATGCTCTCAAAACACTTTAATTTCATTTTAAACTTAATACATTACCCTTAAAGAAAATGTAAAGGTAAACCTGTATTTGTACCTTAAAGTTTACACTGAACTCCCGCAGTGCTAGAATATAAAATACCGTATAGACTGTACTGTAATTCATGGACGGGCGTTTTCTTTGGTATGCGCTGTCGTTTTCAGTAATGTCATTTTCTGCTATTTACTGTAATAAAAATACAGGGCTTTCATAAGAACTAAACGAAAAACACAAGAACACTGGAGAACCTCCACAGGGGAAATTCTGGACTGCAGCTGTGTCAAAGGGCAACAGCCAATCAACGAGGGATGTGTCAAAGTACTGCAGCCAATCAGCAGCAAGGACAAATAAATAGCGTTCTCGGATTGGCTACTTTCAAACCTCCCACCTCTGAGACAGCGGTATTTTATCATCCCAAGATACGTTTTCTTTGTGTTTCTCTCCACAGTACCAAAAAATGTATAGTTATTTGTTATATGGTGGCACAGGAGTTAGCGTTGTTGCCTCACAGTAAGAGGGTCCAGGGTTCAACTCCCGGGTTGGGCGCAGGGTCTTTCTGTGTGGAGTTTGCATGTTCTCCCCATGTCTGTGTGGGTTTCCTCCGGGAGCTCCGGTTTCCTCCCACTGCCAAAAACATGCCTGCATTGAGGATAGGTCAGTTGAGCACACTAAATTGCCCCTAGGTGTGACTGTGAGCGTGAATGGTCGTCTGTCTCTGTATGTGGCCCTGCGACGTGCTGGCGACAGCCCAGGGTGTACCCTGCCTTTGCCCATTGCAGCTGGGATAGGCTCTGAGTACAGCGAGGGGTGCGTCAAATGGCACTAGCCAATCAGCAGCAAGGAGAAATAAATAGCGTTCTCGGATTGGCTACTTTCAAACTTCCCTTTTGTACAGCGGTATTTCAGCATCATAAGACGCGCTTTCTTTGTGTTCTCTCGTCAGTACCAAAACATTTATAGTTACTTTTTATGTAGAAATGTAACTGAATTTACGTTAATTATGTTACAAAATTAGTAATTTTTATTTTCTTAATAATTTGGTATTAAAATGCATGAAAAATATATACATTACCACCATAAAAGCTGTCACGTCTGGGCCTCGTCCGCCACGCCCCCTCATCCTCCTGCAGGGTTCATGTTTGGGCGCGGTGCTTAGCAACCCAGCACGAGGACGACTTCAAGACCGACCTCCGCTTCCAGAGCTCCGCCGTCTTGGCCCTGCAGGAAGCCAGCGAGGCTGACTTGGTGGATCTGTTCCGCCAGGCTTACTTGGTGGATCTGTTCGAGGACACGAAACTGTGCGCCATCCATGCCGAGAGAGTCACCATCATGCTTAAAGACATTCAGCTGGTCCGCCGTATCCGTGGAGAGTGCCTTAAACTAACTGTGCCCACTGTGGAACGCCCTCCCTGAACATCCGAGGAGAACACAATCCACTGTCTGCTTAAAAGAGGACTTTACACATTTAGCTGTAATATAATTTACTCTTAAAAATGTGTATAATCTCTTCTTAATTTAATGTATATATTCTTTTACTTTTATAACTTCTGTAAAGTGACCTTGAGAGTCATGAAA
>JBBPCX010000032.1:20194111-20210175 GCA_037974365.1 Hydrocynus forskahlii | reverse complement strand
TATATAAACTCACAAACTCTTAACCAGACAGGGTCCAAAGATGAGGTGACACAGAGGCATCAACATGGGTAAGAGAATTCATCTTCATAAATCAGGCAGTGACTAGAAAAAGTAGCTACATGTCAGTAAATTAGTAATTAGTCCATTCAAAACAGGCATTCTGCAACAAAATAGAAATATTTTGACTCTTTACCAATACACTATTTGGAAGGAACATTGTAAAACAAATGGCATGCCATTTCTGATTGTAACAGAGATTCGCATAAGAAATGTATCTATTCTGACTCATTATCAGCAAACTGTCAGCTAATGATTGCTGTTTTTTTAAACTGAGAAATGCAATTTATTCAAGTAATTGTGGCAGCCTGTAGTCTAGTCACGCGTGGACAAAAAAAAAGAAAAAGCAGGCCCATTTCAAAAAGAAAACTGCTGCTGACCAAGATAATTTAGCTCAATCCAGGGCAAAACGGCTAGGAAAATGGAAAACTTTATGCTTTTAGAAACAGAAAAAAAACCAAAAACATTATAAACTATGTATCTAAATAAACAGCAGTGTACATTGCCATTAAGGGCAGTGCTGATTGGTATGCTGAGAAAAGCCTAGGCAGCACGTCGTAGATGATTCATGCTTGCACAAAGAAAAAGTTCAGTGGGCTTCGAAAGGTCAGGTTTGTTTCTCTCGTATGTGGCACTAATAGACCTGTCTCATAAATATAAACATGCCTGCATACATTTAAATGCTCCGTTGTTGATTGCATTCTAATACAGAGTTTGAAATGAATGTATTATGCACTGCTCATGTTTATATGTATTTAATATCAATGGGAAGTGAAGGGGAGAGAGCATGGTGTTTGGGGAAATATGAGCTCTGTCTTGGTCTCTCAAACAGTGCCGCTCCAGGTTCAGTGCAGAAGTTTGGACCACGGCTACCCCCAGTGGAGGAAGCCTGACACGGCTGCTCCATTGTCACCTCGTTTTTTGGCCCTGCTACGATGCTGAGATTCCGGTTGTTGATGGAAAGTGTAAAATCGGTGTGGAAAAAGCGGTCACTTTCGAACCGCTCCTTGGCTCCACACCACACTCTATTACATACAGAATCAAGGCACTCATAAACATTCGCTGAAAGCAGATTTAAGTGCTGATGCATGAGCCATACCGCAGATGTGAGCCGCGCCACATTTGTCTTTCCTTTCCCTCACCCCCTCCCTCCGCCATCAATTAAAAGATCTGGAAGTACTGAAAGAGGGCCTCTGCTGAAAAACCATTGCTTTCAGTTCTTCGTTACCATCATACTTTGGAGCACGAGACAAAAAAAAGGAACTACGCACAGAAAGGAACACGGTGAAAAAATGCTCTCAGAGGAGGTAGTGGTGGTGGCAGTGGGTATAAAAAGAGGATGATAAATGAAAGTGAGGACAAATGCGCACATTCTGGAGAGCACCTACATAATGGAAGGCTTTTTTGGCTGGGAATGCCCCTGCGCGCTGCTCCTATCTGTACTGGCTCTTTTTGCAGCCGGCCAAGGCCCGAGCAGCTGGAGGGAGCTGATGCAGCTATCAGGTTGCATTACCACTTCCAGCCCATTACAGTGCGGCTCTTTATGTTCTCCTTAAAAGCAGATCATGTTGAAATGCTTTGGTGGGTTGGGGAGGGAAAAAAGGGCCCCCATAAAACACGAAGAGACGAGGGCCTGTCTGGTAAAATATTAATAAGAGTTAATTGCTCATTAATGGATTTGGGCTTAGATAAAATTGCTTCCATTAGCCATTCTTTTGTGCTCCTACATACTTTTTATGATACTGGCATTGCACTAAGCTTTGAAAGGTGCAGTGCTTTTGGGTGGATGGTAGCACGTAATGGGTTTAATCAGGATTCCGAAAGCTTAACGTTATCATTGTGCATTCAGTGTAGTCTAATGCAACTGATTCTCTAAGTGAACCACCTTCCAGAGATGCCATATTCTGTAAATAGTCGGGCAGAACAAGTTTTGATTCTGATGGGAGTCAGTGTGTTTAAGCAGTAAAGGAAAAGTCCAAAGCGAGATAAAGTCCAAAGCGAGCTGCCCGAACTTTAAAAGGTGAAAGCTGAGCTTCTGATACACTCCTGCGGTAATCTGCAAGTTGCAGAATGCATTATTGATGCATAAACGTCGCACAAAAGTGAATGAATTCGCTTCAATTATGTACTTCGGCTAATACATTTTTTATCAACGCAGTTCTGTAACTTTTTGCGTTTTTAAAGCCGACTACATGTGCTGGACTTATGAAAAGAATGGATTTCAAATTGAGCTTTCGAACTCTTTCTGCTCTGTTTAATTTATCAAGACAAAACTCTTGCTGAGGGACAGCGTTAAGGGATACACGCTCCACTGTCACACAGTCTGAATTTCATCCCGAGGCTTTTTACAGTTGCCTTTTGCAGGCAACGATCAAAAAAACAGAAATGCTTTTAGAAGGAAAGTACTTTTTCAAATGTTCCAAATCCAGCAGACCCAGAATCACTAAGTGACTTTTCTGTTTGTTAGAGAGACTTTGAAAACGTAAACATTATGTATCGGATAAATAATACATATATATATATATATATATATATATATGCAATTTCCTCAGAATTGCAGCAGTGTAAAAACTGCTAGAGTGAAGAAAAACATATCGCGAGGATGTATAAAAACTTTGGGCAGTAGACGTAGAGCCGTAAGAGCAAAGCATTTATAGGCCGGTGTATGGCTCAGTCCATCCATATACAAACATGACACAAGTTAAAAAATGTGAGTCAAAGAAAAAGGTCAGATCTACCAAGGGGAAAGCACTGCTGGAGAAAAAATGCACAGAATGGTATGCCAGTGACATACAAGTGTGTCCGATAGATAGACAGTGTAACAGGAATAAAATGCAGAAATGCATTAACATGCCAAACATCCCATCTTTTTAATGAAATGTAACATGCAGAGTGATGAACAAACACGTGCTGTGTACTTCCATGTTGACTGTATGCCCACCGCTTTTAAAGGTGTTTGAGAGGGGCCCTGGTGTTTCCACTCTGACCACTAGAGGGGTCTGCAGTACTCTTCAAAGGTTTTAGAAACATTATCGCTTACAAGATCCACTAAATAGAACAAAAAAAAAACCCCACATTTCTTTTCACAAGTAGAACATGAATGATTTCCTAAACTGATTTATTCACAATAATACCAGATTATGCCAATCAGTCATAGGGGTAAATGGAATAGAACATGCATTCTCACAAGTCTGGGAAACAAATCCCTCATAATCCCGAACGTGCACACATTCTTTTTACTTAGCCGTTTATGCCTTTTGCAT
The DNA here is from genome assembly GCA_037974365.1 of Hydrocynus forskahlii. NCBI lineage: Eukaryota > Metazoa > Chordata > Actinopteri > Characiformes > Alestidae > Hydrocynus > Hydrocynus forskahlii. Next base: position 20,206,855 of record JBBPCX010000032.1, on the reverse strand, counting down.
TTTTTCTATTCATTTAGTCTTAGATTTCAACATTTTCTTTTCAGTTCCACCTATGGCCGCAAATAAGGGGGTCACAACATAAAACATTTTTTATTAGTAAGGTCTGCAAACAGCTTGTAATAAGTCCCCTGCTTTTGTAAAAGGTCTGTTGTTTTTCATCAAATGTTTTTATTTACTGGAAGGGAGATGAGTCAGCAATCTTCTCAGGCTTTAAAGCCCTTCTTGGCACAATTTATGGCTGCATTGACTTTTTATTTCTTTAATTCACTGGTCGTCGTGTATACAAAGTGCGAATATAATAAAATACAACAACAGCAATAACAAGTAAAAAAAGACTGCGTGTTTAGTCTTTCACACAGGCTCTTTAAACTCCCTACCTTTTCACATTAAAAGATTAAGCGCATAAGAAAACAACGTCTAAAGAAAATTAGTCAAAGCGGGAACCAGACTGAAAAGAGGTCTAAAGAGGACTGTCCTGAAACATAAACTTATGTACATATTTAAAAATAATAAAATACATACTATTTATATGAACTAATGCTTAGGCAAATTGAAGTGTTTAGTGCATAAAGCTTATAGTTTCTGAAGTAAACACCAAATCCAGCTGCCAGCAGTGAAAAAGGTTTTTACTTACATTCCTCATTCAGTACTTGACTACAGTATCACTTTTACATTTTTACTTTTTACCATTTATTCCATTAAAAACCGCATATTTTTCAGCTTTCTCTTAATTTCCATCTAATACATAGTCACAAAGTAAAAAAAAATCAGTATGAAGTATATACGCATATCCTGTTAAAATGAGCATCTTGAGTTGTAAATTAGAATGCAGAAGTTGATTTAATATTGACTTATGGTCATAAATACCCATTTCCATTCATAATTTTCCCAGAGTTACATTTATGTTACTTTTTATTTTTATACAACCTTTATTGTTGCCAGTTCTGCAGTGGGTACAGTGGGCATTAAACTTCCATGCAAATGTGCAAGAGAGCTTCTTTTTTGATTAAGAAACTGACAGTAAAGTTTCTTTCCCTTTCTTTTCTGTTATTGGCTAGGCATTCCTTGAGTATCTGAATTTAAAAAAAAAAAAAAACATTAATAAATATACAAGTTCTAGGGCAAAATACAGCATATGTGCCATGGGCACAGCCAGATGCAGACGTCTTGCGGTCAAAGTGTTATTTGTGAAAAAGGATTGGCCTGGCCATGCCTGTGAGGATCCTTGGTACGTGAACAGATATAATGTGGGAGATCATGTCAGGAAAGTTCACTTTCACTGAAAGGGACTGGGCCTGGACAAACAGGTCGTATGTAAACTGATGAAGCTTCTTCTCAATCTAAAAAATAGAGAAAGGGGAAAAAAATATGTGAATATTGCAGAGAATGGAATGTCCCTTTATTTTGCAAATTAAGAGCTTCTTTAGTATTACGATACTTGTACTTTTCACTTTTCCTGTTTTTAAATAGTAAGACCCTTCTTTTACCCCCTTTACCCCACCTTTTACTTAAGAAAAAACTCCTTTTGTGTAATAATTCTGTAATGAGGTCATTCTATTCTCTTGGTTCAGTTCTTGGACCTATTTTCTGATGCTTACATCTCATAATTTCTAGTTTTGGGATTTCATCTAGAAAGAGTCCAGAAAGAGGATAATGGAAACTTCAGTTGCCATATTGCACCCAACTGTAGTTCTAATCTTAGGTTGTTTTTAACCTGACAGAAGTTTTTTTTTTTACTCCCAATTGTTTTAGCCTAATTTTACTTTTTCTTTAAACATTTTTTTAATTAAACAACTAATACTTCACATGACTAAGGGTTTAGACTACTCTATCCACTACAGACAGATAAACAAAGGCTGTGGTTTAATAGGCCACGAAAATGTAAGACTCATTTGTATAGTGCTAAAACATGATAATAAAATGCAGACAAGCAATAGCATCCCAGTGTCAACAAAACATTCTCTTCTACTGCAATACACAAAAGGTCTCACCAAATATGAATTATCGGAGAAATTGAGCGATGCTGAAAACAATCACCTGCAGATACCGTTATGATTGATGTATCGTCTCACATTGCTATAAATTACAACTATTGGCTACAGTGATGCATTAGCCTCCAGTGAATGCTGCAGAGAGCAAAAATGTGCGTGCAATATGTCACCGAGTGCAGGTAGTCCAGCAGCTGTGTGAGCTGGAACAGCCTCTCTGCATGGTTGCCATTGCTGCTGCGGGTGACCAAGCGGTCCAGCTCCTTGATGTAGGCTGTCCGCAATTCATCAAAACAGCTCTGGTTTTTCAGCCCGTCTGCTGGAACTGAAACAAATGACATTGCAAGAAAGGGGGAACATGTTCCTGGGCATATTCACTAGGAGAGACGGGCCATTTTGTAAATACAACTGCTGCTACACGCTGGAACACGAGTGGGTGGTCACATTATTTTTCTAAATTCCAGTTTAGGCTCCAGCAAAAGCCAGACTAACACACTAAAAGGATTAATGAGACAAGAGATAATGCAATCTCACTCCAACTGCAGAGCTACAACTAAGCTTGATGAATATTCGCACTACTCAGACCAATGAATTGCTATTCATTAATCACTGGTGAAATATATGTCCTGAATATTGTTTTAGGTAATGTGCTATGCTTGCAAAAAGCTCACTTTATTTAAGTTTATAAATCTGTACTTTATTAATCCGTACATGCACTGTAAGCCAAAACTGACTGAGAATACGAAATTTAGAGATGCACTCAGCATTGTTGTAAGTGCGTAGTCACTTACGCTGAAAAAGGCGAAGCACCGAATGATTTACTGCATACCTTTTTTAGCGTACCCTGTATGCAAAACTTTATGTGCAGTAGAATTTTAGGTGTATAAACTGTGCATGCAGTAGGAAAGAACTGGGCTGGATTGAGGATTGTGCCCTCAAACACTGCAATGTAACTGATTTCAAAAGTGCATCGTTTTCACATGAACAAAACATACTACATCAGTTCTTTTAGTTTTGGCATAAAGGTGTTATATTTTTTTTATGGAAATGATGTACATATTTGAATCAAACCCAGTGCAGGTAACAAAGTAGTTTGCTAAACTGCCATGTATGGTCCTAAAAGAGAAATGCAGCACTCAACACTAATTCTGTCTCAAACAGAAGCAGTACTGGGAATGTGCGAGAGCCGCCAGCCAGTCTGGTGAGGAGACGGTGTGATGTGACTGGACTCACTGATGCTGAAGAGGAGCAGAGCTTTCATGCAGAGGAACTCCTCCTGTGTGACCTGAAGGTTACCCAGGCTCTCCGAGAGACGGCGCATGCGTACGCAGTGCTCATACATGCTGGAAGTCTGCATCCTCTGGCTTGGGGGGGGCCAAGACAGGGACAGAAAAAAAAAGACAGGAAAGGAGGGGTCAGGCCCAAGGACGGTCTTCTCCATTACTCTGCCCCGTCCCCACAACTGATGTGGTATGAAATTTCACCCAAAGCTGCAGATAACCAGTCCATTTGTGTCCCACCGCACACACTCTTTTACAGTCGGGCTTTGTCAGGACAAAACCACATATTTATTGTAAGAGATGTGTGAGCCGTATCTGTGCATTACATCCCGAATGAAATATTTACGTGGCATGCATTATTTAAAGTAAGTGTTTAGAGGTGAGGTATGGGGCGCGTATGTTGGTGCAGCAAGGCAAGCATGTGTAAGTAATGGTTACCTACATGTCCTGACTGCAGAGAGAGAGAGAGCCAGACTCTATTTCAGAGCAATTCTCTTAAAGAAATATACCACCAATTTAAAGCTAAAGCAATGATCATCAGTTAGAGCGAAGAAAGGCCAGTTAGTACCAAGCAAATGAGGCTATATTAATGTGTCTCTGCTGGCTGTTATTATTATTATTTCAGTCTTATTTGCTTTGGTGTATTCCTTTGAATTTTCACTTACTCATTGAACACAAGATCAGGGGCAAAGTAAAGCATTCCGGCCTTGGCGTTCTTGAAAGACCTCCATCCCAAGGCAAAAACCATGATTCCCAACCAGGAGTACTGAATGATAGCCAGTTGGTCATCCAGATGCAGCTCCTGGAAACCTGCATCAAGAAAAACAAAACACAACATACTACTCAAACATACAAGAAAAGTAAGATCTTAAAAAAAGAAAACAAAGCAGGTATTTCAGGAACCTAAAACAGGTTGGTGAGCACATTTTGAACCGAACATCAATAATGGTAGATTATGCTGGATCAACAATAGTAATCTTAATAATCAAAATCAGTGAGGTCTAAGAGCTATTACGCAGGTAGGCCCCAGCATCATGATTTAGTGAGAGGGCACTCTTTTGGTTTTCAAATTTTTGCAGGCTGATTCAACATGATTCGACAAGTCGTTCTGGGTAAGAGCGTCTACCAAATGCCCTTTACATAATGCACTGGGCAAGAAATGAAATAGCCAGAAAGCAATTTAACAAAAGATTTCTATTGACAGAGTTGTTTAAAATAAGGAGTGCTATCGTTTGACACCAGCTGGGTTTATATAGTTGAAACAGAAAAATAGATTTTTTTCATTTTAGCTACATGGCATATGATGGATTGTAGCACACCCCTCAGGTCAATTAAATAGGAATTTGGAATGTTCCCCCAGAGTGGAATAATATACACCCATGCCAGGCTTAGTCTTAATCACACAGTGCAGACAAGAAAGTTCAGCCAACGCATTTTATTTCAAGAACAAATTCAAGGTGAGTAGATGAAGATCCAAGGAGAAGAACAAAAAGTGCTCTTTGTACTATGGACTATAGTTCACTACCTGGCATCCCCTTTGCCCATTTGACAACTGTGACGAGTTGCCGCTCTCCCAGTTCATTGAGGCTGGTCAGAAGTGAGTCGGCCGAGTCAGGCTGAGCCTGATCATGGCCAGCATTCACCACTGCTGGCTCGATGCGCTCCAAAATGTTCAGCAGCCCATGTTGAATCTGGAGTGCAGGCCTGGGAGAAACAGGCTTTACTGCTACTGCAGACATCAAAGCAGGTTCATTCTTTGCTGGTCCAGTCTGTCCAATTTTCTTCAGCTTTTGACCTTGAGGAAGCAGAGCAAACTGCAAGGGTCATTTTGACATGGAAACAAATTTACTTTGGCAAACCAGAGAGCCACTTCTTCTTTCATGTGACAGTGGTATACTGTGTTGACATAATAAAAAATTGGATAGTCCCATCCACTGGCATGAAGTGACATCATACTAGCGATGTTTGAATATATATGTGATGGTCACAGGAACTTCTAGTGCAAATTCCATTTCTTTAAGAATGTTTATGTTTAAAGAAGAATGTTTATGTTTAAAGATAGAATAGATGGCTAGAGATGGCACTGATCCAGCACTGTCTTTTGGTATTAGATGAAGTTGAGGTTTGAAGTTGAATTAGCCCAAAATCGGCAAAAAACGCTATGCTGCATATCAAAGAGAAAAGAAAAATGAAATCCAGAAGTCTGTCAGCGCAGGTAACAGAAACGGAAACTGTCCGTAATATTTTATTAATATCAGAAAAACTTTTTTTTTCCATTCAAATTGATCAGATAAATGTCTGTTGATACCTGAAATGATGCAAAAGATAATCTGTCATTTGACAGACTTCCCTCACATGCTTTCTCATAACAAAAACAATCCAAAGGAGATATGCAGGACAGATACATGTGATCTCTGAAAATTTCTGATGGAAAAATAAAGTGGTGCCTTATAGCCACGTGTGAACACACCACAGCACAGTACAGGGTGTGAACAATGTGAAATTCTTTCTCTGCATTTATCCCATTCACCAAGTGCAACAGTGGGCTGCCACCAATGGGGGTGCCTGGGGGGCAGTGTGTGGGGACGGTACCTCAAGGGTAACTCAGTGGTGCCACTAGCCATCCTGGTATTTGAACCCACAACCTTCCGATTGCAGGAGCAACTTCCTGACCACCAGGCCACCAGTCCTGTCCCAATTATTAAGCATGAATTTATTATTAATAATCTTAATAATAATTAAAAAAATAATAATAAAAAACCAAAAATGGGTAAACACATTGCAACATACATGCAATTATACATGGAACCGTGTCAAGCAACTTTTTGTTTAACAAATAAAGCAATCCTTAAGTGACAATTTATGCAGGGAATTATTTTATTGCTTAAAGTATCTTAATTGCTACATTTCTGGTGGACAAAAGCTTCCTGAGAGTAAAAAGAGCAAAAAGTATTTTCCTTTGATCACTGAAATTAGAAGCTACATTGCTCTGCTTACTTTAAGTTAATCTCAAGTGCTTTAATAAATAATAGCTCACTTTAAAGCTTTGTGTGGCAGTTTGTAGGGATGACTGGAGGTGTGCATTTGAGCAGGTGTTGAATGTGTTGTATCTGAACAAACCACAAGGAGTAAAAATTAGAAATAAGCGCAGGATGAACTGAAACAAAACACAAACTCGGGACAACGGAGCAGGGAAGATGTCAGGGAAACACTGACAGACACAAGGGAAAGGCCAGGATGGCCGACGAGGAATGAACACAAAGACGGGGAAAAATCCACATAAGTAAACATGGAACAGCTGGGTACAAGGAGCGATTACAAAAAGATAGGTGCAAATGCTAAATAGTAGGGAGGGGAGTGAAACACAAACAGAAACCACATGGAAAACGGAAACAAAGGTGGATGAAACAAGACAGAAAAGGGGACAACCAAACAAGGACAGGGAGTGATGTAATACTTAGTATAAAGTATTACATCATATCAGCATGGGCTGATGCTCATGGACTCAGCAACGTTATCAGTAGTGGAAAAAAGAAACTGTGGTATGATGCCATCTTAAATAGAAGCCTTAATGGAAAAGTAGGCAGTTACCTCCAAGGCTCATCCCTGATTCAAAGCATCTTTTAAGACGACAGGATGGGCAGTTTCGTCTCCTGAGCTTATCAATGGTGCAGTCATTCCTGCTGGCGCACAGAAATTTCTGTTTGCCTAGAAGCAAAACATCATTTGTGATACTTTAGTGTTGTGATTTTCCTGGAAAATAAGGCATAAAACATGTTCACTCATTCAAATGTGTGTGTAGATCACAAACTGCATTTAGCTGCCAAGGGGGGAGCAGACCTGATTTGTTTTGACACGTATAAACCCATGCAGCAGCAAGTAAATACACAGCACAACCTCTGTGAGACTCACCCATGGCAGCTCTCTTAAAAAAAACCTTGCAACTCCCACATGTAAGTGCTCCGTAGTGACACCCGGAAGCCTGCTCTCCACAGACCTGGCAAATGCGTTGATCCGGGAAAAGGAGCCTTACATTGCCCAGACTGGAAACATACACAAAAACAATCCTCAGTCACTCTTATTGTTTTAGACATTCACTTAAAATGATGACTCATTTTATATATACATTAAAGATGGCATAGATCCAATGTCCTTTAGTGAAATTGGTCTGTTTAACAGCAGAAAATGCTGGATCATACATCAGAGGGAAAAAAGGCTAATTTAAATGGATTCTATAACAAATCTAACTTCACAGAACTGCTTGCAGCGTGTCATAAGTGTAAAGTATAAAGAGACCATGCTGTCATACATGAACACACCACAGCACACAGTGTGAACAGCACAAAATTCTTCCTCTGTATTTAACCCATTCACCAAGTGAGGCAGCGGGCAGCCAGGAACACAGCGCCCGGGGAGCAGTGTGGGGGGGACGGTCTCTTGCTCAGGAATACCACAGTGGCACCACTAGCAGGCCATGACTTTCTGATTGTAGGGCGAATGCGATCGAACATCATTTAGCACAGTAGGGTATGTGACATAATCTAAGTGGCCAGCTAAGTACTATATTAAAATTAGAATTAATTCATTGTTAACAGTCTGATTTTAGACACATTTGCAATTTTTCTAGAAAAGAAAAAGTGCCATCATGCTCTGGTTTACATGGCTGGTTACACTGTTACACCCACAATCAAAAGCGTCGCTTAACATAATGAATTATTGTCTCATCGGATTATAGGCTGCTTGTTATTTAACAAATAATCAGACATAACACTTTCCTTTAATCACAGATATTTCTTTCACAAAGACACATAAAAGAGCCCTTAGTAGAAACCTGTCAGGGATCTGATATTACATCCATATCCAACCTAATTAAACAGTGGTTATTATAATAATAAAAAATGATCATAAATTGAAACAGTACTCTCGCCAGGAACATATTTTGTGTTCATATTTTGTGTTTATAGATGTACCCTAAATCAGCTTTTAAGAACTGATTTTTCATTCTAAGAAATGTTTTTTCATTCTTAATTTTTTATCTAAAGTGTTTGCAGGAACTCATGAGCAGCATGTACAGAGAGAGAATGCAACAGATTAAAATAATCCATGCTGTCATATTAAGCTTCTTACCGGCTTCCTAACATGTAGGACACTGTTAGCCAGGTATTATTGGTTTATTCTCAGTCCGAGAGTGACACTGAAGTGTTTGAAAAAAACATTGCTGTGTGTGATACATTCTATGCAGCACGCACACATACTAATATGCCACTGGCTTTGTGAGTGTCACTGCTGTGTAGGGCTGCACGATATATCGTAAATTTACCATCATCGCGGTGCCGGTGCTGGTTTTGAGACAGGTGGCGGGCTCCTGTCTCGCCTTGGTCTCCGGTGTTGCGGCGGCCGGGTAAGAGGGAGGCAGCCGTTCGGGCTGTAGTTAGCCTAGCCGCTAACTGCCCCTTGGAGCCCTAACCGCTCAGCTTTCAAGCGCTGTATTAAACTAATTCATTTCTAACAACTCTGTCAATCAGAACCGTGTATTTATCGGTAGTGTTCGGTGGTTAGCCTAAGACAGCGGCTAAAGTTAGCCTCTTAGCTTCTCGCTCGAATTACCCGTTCCACCTTAAATCGTGCTTCAGTTTCCATTTCATCATTTAAGGTGGAACGGACAATTCAAGCGAGAAGCTAACGTCACCTGTATTGGTTGTGTTTTAGTCGTTTTGTTTGTTTTGTTGTTACCTTTATTAGTAGTTTGTAAGCTAAAAACATTCTTAGGACCATGCTAAACACTTTTAATAAACATTTGCTGCATTTTAACCCCACTTTCTGAGCACCAAACATTGAAGAGGGAGGCACTAAAATGCTCTGTTTAAGTAAATGCTTAAAAAAAGAAATGTTGGAATGGAAATATTGCATTTCATTTTTTTCTGCATAGACTAGTCAGTGTCTGGACTCTGTGTAACAAGCAAAGCCAAAGCAGAAAAACATGAACACTATAAAGGCTAAGTTTATACTTACTTATAGCATGTGATATCACCATCGCAACACTCAAAAACATTATTGCATATTGCATGTTTTCCTAATATCGTACAGCCCTACTGCTGTGATATGGCAGCCCACTCATTTAATACCTGCTTACTGGTGGTCCTGTGGGAGTTCTGATCACCAATGCAGATAACACATAGACTACAGCTTATAACTGTAAACTACAAAATGTACTCATACTTGCAATTGGGTAAATGGAAGGGGCTAATCCGTTGCCCTCTTTGAAATAAAAAGGCATCAAAATAAGGTTGTGTTTTTGTTGAGAGAGAGAAGAAAGAGAGAGAGAGAGAGAAAGAGATTTACTACATGTTGTAAATTTTGTTCTGGTGTTTAATGCAGAAAGGTTTTGATTTGCTTCACAAGAAGCCAGTTTGCTAACTGCATAAGTCACTGTCAAAATAAAATAGCGCACAATATGAAATTCTTTCCCTGCATTTAACCTATTCACCAAGTGAAGAAGGGCTACGACCAATGTGGGTTGTCTGGGGAGCAGTGTGCGGGGACGATACCTTTCTCAAGGGTACCTCAGTGGTACCACTAGCAGGCCAGGGATTTGATCCCACAACCTACTAATCGCAGGGGCAACTCCCTGCGATTAGTGGCCTAGTTGCAGGGGCAACTAGGCCACCAACTGTCAAGCGAGCATTATGTCGCTATACAGTATAGCAGCTGTGGTGTCATTTGAAGCTTATAACTGCTTGTAACAGAAATTCAGGAAAGATATTTTTTACTTTGTATATGGCTGTTTTGCACAGTTCTTCTGTAATGTTCTTTTCATGTTGCAGTTGGTAAAAAGTGCAGTTGCACCTGTGAAATTGTTGTGCTTGCTCAATATTAAAGTGGACCTGCTTATTTCACTGTTTCATTGCTGTAGTTCAGTGAGAGCTCTCAAATGTGGTATTAAATAATCGAGCTATTGACAGGTGTTATGAGCTATTAGTAATTAAAGCATCAGCGGTTCCATCCAATATTATGAAGTGTATTACTCAGTTACTGCTATATTCAGTATATGTTAGTGGTGTAGATGTCTTCTTTTATTGAAAGTGCTCTAAGACTGTTTTATTTCAAACAACAAGGGTGGGAAACACAAAAATCCACCCCATGAAATAAGTATAAGGACAGCTCTAGAAAGTCTGAATTAAAAGTGTACGCATGAAAAACTAAGGCATGAATCCTTATTTACTTTAAGTTTGTATAGTATTTATATAAAATATAGTACTAATATGTGTTTGCACAAAACTGTTGACTTTTGACTAAACTTTTGCACAAATAAATCAGTTTATCAATACATCCACCCATCTAACACCAGTGGCACTCTCAGGTATGTTTTTCTATTCGTGCGTTATTAGTTGAGCTGGAGCAAAACTGGAGAGTTTGGAGCTCTTCTCAGATCACTGCTGGAACCACAGCCTAAAAGAAAAAGTACAGGGGGTACAAATAATTGACTTAAAACACTTAAGCTCTTGACCTACCTATGTTCCGAGCCTGCCTGGAGCCCTGATGAGGAAATGGCGCCAGGTAGCCTGGTATACTTTCCTCCAGGGTGCGCATGATCTGGCGTCCTGTTCCACAAGTGACGGCTAGGTAGCTCATATCCACTGGTACCATACAGCGGAAACCCTTCGTGGGACTCTGGGTAGTATGGAAACGCACAGTATGGGGGAAACAGGTGGCTCGGCTGGAAGAGAGCACCGACCTCCCTTTCCCTGTCCGGCTCTATTTTTACGCTGCAGTTTTGTGGTGCCATAGGCGATTCAGCTGCTCTCTCTTCGGTTTCGCTTCGGGCTCCTCGGTTCTGCGTCCTCAAGTCGCCTGGGACGCTCAAGGTTGACCGTGAATTCATAACAAACTGGCTCTGACACTTGCTGGCTGTCTTGTATTGCCCCGTGCTCTGTCCCGCCTGCCAGTCCCGACTTAGATTAATCGTCGTCTTGCCTCCCACGTCCCTCGCACGGTTCGCCACGAACATGCCGCCATGCGCCACGGATGCACCGCTGCACTCGGACACGGCTCCTTTACTCGGAGGACACACAGTTGCTGTAACTCCACTGTTCACCCCAAAGACACGTCCCTCTTCATTCCTTCCTACGTAACCACTGGGGAGGCGACTCATGTCTTTTCTCGTCCCATTGATTTTTTAGTGAAACCTACATAGACTCTAACTGGATTTCTGCAACGTCAATTAAAACAGTCGGCCATGCTTCAAATTCCTTCCAAGTACCGCCCCTCTAGTCTAATGCAGGATACTTTATTTCTCATTTGTGAATATACATAATCAGTCACGTCCAGCGAGATGTACCTTTTTCCACACACACACACACACACACACACAAACTACTGAGCATGTGTTGAGTCAAGGGAATTTAAAAAGAGCCATGTTGCCTCATTGGCCTAATCCTTCACTGCTGTATAAGTTGACACATCAGCCACTGATCACTCAGTTGTAAAGGGCACTGTTGAAGTTTCTAAAAATACCAGACAGCTTACATGGCTATCATACATACTCCCTTTGCGAAACATGCGCATTTGTAAGAGTCTGTCGAAGGAGAGAACAGATAAACTGGTAGGCAACTGCATTAGGTACGTCTACACAATATGGACAAAAGTATTGGGACATCAGTTTTTCAGGCCCCCTCACTTCCAGTGAAGGGCATTCTTAATGTTTCAGTATACCAATACATTTCAGACAATGCCATGCACAAAGCAAGGTCCATAAAAAACATGGGTGAGTTCAGTGTGGAAGAACTCAACCCCAGCCAACACAACTGGAATGAAGATTGCAAGACACGGACAACAATGACATGGCATACAGAGAGGAGGTGCGACGGCTGGCGGTCTGGTGCAACTTTTTTTCTTGTCTCTTAATGCTGACAAGACAAAAGAACTGATTATTGACTTAAGAAAGACCCAGGCTGGCCACCTTCCACTCAACACCGACGGCACCATGGTGGAGAGAGTGAGGAGAACCAAATTCCTTGGGGTTCACATTACAGGAGACCTCTCCTGGACCAACACTGTGTCCCTGACCAAAAGAGCCCAGCAGCGCCTGCACTTTCTGCGATGGCTGAAGAAGGTGCACCTCCCCAAACCCATTCTCACCACCTTCTACAGAGGCATCACCGAGAGCATCCTGACCAGCTGGATCATCATCTGGTATGGAAACTGCCACTTCTGCCACCACAGAGCCCTTCAGAGGATTGTGCGAACCACTGAGCGCATCATCGGCAGCTCTCTACCTAGTTTGCAGGACATTTACACCTCCCACTGCACCTGTAAGGCCATCAGCATTTTACAACATTTACATTTATGGCATTTAGCTAACGCTCTTATCACTACGAAACCAAACACCTTAATTTTACCCCTGAAAATTACCTTAATTTTGACCTTAATTTCCAGGAAATTAAGGAAAATTAAGGGAAAAAGCGCACAGATTAAGG
>JBBPCX010000032.1:20166946-20192253 GCA_037974365.1 Hydrocynus forskahlii | reverse complement strand
GCTTCACTCCTCATTCAGTTTGCTGTTGGGATGAAACAGAATCACACAGGCACGCACTATGCACTTAACATTACTATTTTAATTGTTGCAATTGTGAAATAATGTGAGAGTGTTGTGTAGCTTAACATGTCCAAGGTATAATACATTATTGATATGTATTATTTAAAAATGTTCTCCAAACGTTTTGCGGTTTGGAATGTTAAAGTGTGGTCAGTAGTGCGTAAAACAATAGTGACATGCACATTTTACACAGACACACTCCCACAAATTACAAAAGCAAAAACCGGTCTCTTATTTCTTTCCATGGCTGTATATATATATATATATATATAAATGTATAGCCGTAGAGCCATGTGTGTCTGTGTGTGCTCATGTATATTTTGTGCCAGCAGTCAACTGGCTGAACACTCACCAGCAGACGTTTCTGCAGCCCTTCGTTCTTCTCCGTCTCCGTCATGCGCTGCTCCTCACTGCGGTCCTGATCCGTTCCTGCAGATGTGAGCTCTGCACTGGCCTCAGCACTGCTCTCATCATTCTCGTCATGGTCATTCTCTGGGTGGGACGACGCCTGGATGTGGACCCCCACTATCTTTGTCTTCAACACTTCTTTCGTCTTCTCCAGGTCCCCCTCGACCATGACGGCCTGTTCAGTAATTAAAAGAATACTTCTAGGTGCGACCAGTATCACAAAATGTTGTCAGAGAAGTTGGAAAAAATGCAGAACACAAATAATGATACCTTTAAAAATGTTCAAAAGCTATATGACTGTAGTTCTTTTTTGTCTACTGTACAAATCAAATCATCTGCTAAGTATGTATATGTAAAGGCCCAGTCACACAATTCAGCCTTTTTGCATGCAATTTTGCATTGCTAAACAAATTGGCTGGAAGGGCGGCCCTTCATATAGCGGCATATAAGATCTACTACACATAAACACACAAGATGCAGACTGTATGATATAAAGTGAGTTGGGAGTTTTATTATACATCTAACTGCTGTGTTAGTGCACGTGTCATTCCTTTTTTTGAAGAGTATACATTCATCTGCTATGATGATCTTAAACTGGGTAAATTATTAATTTTGTGCTTCATTAATTTAAATGAACTAAAAAAAAAAAAAAACGTTTTTGAACTTCAACTTCAACGGCTAAAATTTTCTTTTGGAGGAATAATTTGCAGTCGAAATTGTTGTTGTCGCATAATGTATACTATCGTACTGTTAGCTTGCAGTAATCTAGGAAATACCCGCAATATACTTTCAAATGTAAAGTTTGTTGTGATATAACTTTTAATGATAAATATCTCCCACCTCTAACTTTTGCCTGACTTTGACATGCCTGTCAGTTGTGGATGTGAGAAAACAATCGAGTAAATCTTGTGTTAAAGGGTGAGTGAGTTATCCTCACCCTTTTCTGCCACTTTCTAGCCTCCTCCTCCTTCTTCCTCTTGGCATCTTCTAACAGAGAGATCTTAGAGGTCAGCACTGCTAACTCTGTGGCCTTTGATAATGAAAATACAACATCATGTAATGTTTTTTTCGGACATGATACGTGGCACTTGTGTTCTGCTATGAGTGTATGTGTGTTCTCGGGTACTATTTGCTGAAAACGTGTTAAACATGCTTATAATCAGTGAAGTTTAGTACCAGATTCTCTTGGTTTTTCATTTGGTTCTCAGATTGCTTCAGCAGCGCAGTCTTAGCCTCCTCCGCCAGCTTGCGGTCCTTCTCCAGCCGCTCTGCCTCCTCCTGGGCATATTTCCTCTCCTTCTCCAGCTCCAGGGCCCGCTTGGTCTGTTCTTCAAGTTCTGCTTTAGCAAGTACAGCACAACTGGATCTACATAAGAAAGGCCATTTTTCACCTGCAGCACAATGAATTCACATTTCAAAAGTTTTATGTGTTTTGCTATTCTACTGTTCTACTTTCTAACCCTCTTGGGCCTTCTTGGTCTGCTCCTCAATTTGTCTCAGTCTCTCCATAAGCTCCATGGTCTCCTTGGCAATCTTTTCAGTCTCCCTCTCGGCATTTTCTCGCTTCTTCTTCTCGTTTTCCAGCAGTGCTCTATACCGAAACAACAGCATTAGAAGCTTTAATGGAGATTGTGAAATCTGATTTTGAGTGCAACTGTTGCTTCCAATTGTACTTCAAAGCCATCTGATGCAGACTCAGGTTCTCTGGATTGTGACCTATTTCTGTCACTCTGTGAATCGTGCAGCTGTTATTCTGTTCTGTTATTCCTGTCACCTCTCTTGCTGTCTTTTGTTCCTCTCCTCTCTGGCTTGGGCTTTCATCTGCTGCACCTCAATGGTGTCGGGCTTGCGGCGGCGCATGTACAGGTCATGGTTCCCCATGCACAGAGCCAGGATGCGCTTGTTAATGCGTAGGCGTGGCGCGTAAAACACAAAGTCCTGTGTTTGGAACAGAGATGCTATCCATCATATATATGGACAAATGTTTTGTTGTTTCCTTTTATCATGATCTCAACAAAAAAACAGTGCAGAAGAAACCACACAAGTTTGTATCTTATTAATATGAACAGTGAAATACATACAAGCACATGTTTTTACATGGCCATATTTACATACTGGGGACTTTCTGTCAATTGGTTTAATGACAAACTTCTTGTCATTGAAAGAGATGTTGCGAATCTCACTCCATGGGAATCCAATCTTGGGAGTTAGCCTGTTAGAAACAAGAAAAATACTAGACTATCTAGTCACATTACCAGCAAGACAAAGAAAAGCTCAGGTTGCAGGATGTATACTGCTTGTGTTGACATACTTGTCTGAACGTTCATATATGTTGAGTCCCAAAGCGTCGACTCCCAGCCACAGCTCGGATCCTTTTTTGTTTTTAATGCTGAAATAATTTACCCCATACATGTCCAAATCTTGGGCAATCTTCAGATATTCAACCATGCCCTCCTCTCTGAAAAAAATGAACAGATAGAGGTCGTAAAAGGTCAGAAGAGTCAACTAAAAGGCCATCACAGTGCAATGTGCTGGTGAGAGGTAGTAGGACAAATGGGGAGTGGTTTAAAGAAAAACAATAAATGGCTCACAAGTGGCACAATCATCTAACACCTGCAAGCCACACAAGCGAACCATGACAAAACCAAAATGCTATCATTATAATGAACAAAGCTGTGGACACTAGCTGTGATACACATTTTTTAAAGAACACCCTGTTTCTATTTTCTCTTTCACATCATGCTAATGTTCAACCTCTTCAAAACAGGAATCAGAATCAGGCTACTACTGTTAAGCCAACTTATTTTTGGCCAAACATTTACAAAGGCCAAACATGAATAAGTGGTAACTAATCCAGGAGATGGAGAAAAGAGAGCTGTTATATAAACATTT
This sequence comes from Hydrocynus forskahlii, assembly GCA_037974365.1. NCBI lineage: Eukaryota > Metazoa > Chordata > Actinopteri > Characiformes > Alestidae > Hydrocynus > Hydrocynus forskahlii. The sequence goes on along the minus strand of JBBPCX010000032.1, from coordinate 20,188,893 downwards.
CTACAAAATTGTTACAGAAGTTTCACATGGTAATACAACAAAAACAAAAAAAACCGCTACAAACATTGTATTTAATTGTGTTACACAAATGTGTGTACTAATCTTTCAGTTAAGAGCTTTCATTTAAGGAAGGCAGCTGGTGGCCTGGTGGTTAGGGAGCTGCTCCTGTGGTTGGAAGGTTGTGGGTTTGAATCCCAGGGCCGCCTGTGGCACCAATGAGGTACTCTTGAGCAAGGTACCGTCCTCACACACTGTCGGCAGCCCTGCTCACTCAGTTGAAGGGGTTAATTGCAGAGGATTCAAGCAGTTTCCTCTTAGACCCAATCATCAGGAGGTTGCAAGTTAAATCCCTGGCAATGCCTCAGCTATCAGTGACTGGACAAAGAAGGCAGGAATTCTACAGGGCGTTATGTATTCATTGCACAGTACCTGGGCAGACCCTTGTGTTTCTCATGCCATGCCCGAATCTTCTCCTCCCATTGCTCTTTCGTCAGCTTATGCTGTTCCAAGACTCTGATCAAATATAACATAAAGCGTTATACATCATAGACAGACATATAAAATGGACATCTTGCAAAATACTCAAGAACAGATTTCAGCAATGTTAACTGAGCGAAGATATAGCTAACACCTCTGGGGCAGCAATTTGTCATGGCAAAGATATCCAGGCGTGTGGTAGTCCTTATTGAAGTCTCCATGTTTGGTCTGCACGGCGTAGGAGGCCAGCAGCACAGCGGTCTCTGGGGGGCAGTAAATGTCATCGTTCAGGATTCCCTCCTTGACCTGCAAGAAGAAAAGTCTTTGCGTGGCATCCTGGATCAGCTCCTCAGACACATCCTCTGGGTAGAACTTTGCTCTGAATTTGATCAGCAGTGGGTTCTCCTTCCTTACATCTTGTGCTGTGACCTGATGCGATGATTAAATAAAGAATACACCTCAAAGTTAAACCCCCATATGTATTCATAAAAACACACTGCATGAGTTTATTAGGTACACCTAACACATAGGTGCCCTTTGTAGATGTATAATGACTGTCTGTAGCTTGTTTATCACAGTCTTTTTATGGTGCACAGTTTATGAGCCACCCTCTAACCTATTTGTTAATAGAAAAGGACCACCACTGACCAGATACTGTATTATTTGAGAAGTGGACCATTCTCAGCACAGCGGGGACACCACCACCACAGTGGCATGTTAATTTACAACGAGCTAGTATATGGCACAGCAGCATTGCTGTTTTTTTTTAAACACTGTCCACTTACAGCCTACTTTATATGTCACACCTCACTTATTGGTACACTTTGTACACCAAAAATGGTTCTTCAAGGGGTCTTTAGTAAAGCCAACGGATCTGTATGGAGCCATAAACACTCAAATATGCACTTGAATGTTTATATGGTTCTTCCTGCTGAAAACTGTGATATAAAATAAATGGTTAAATGATTCTATATAGCACCAAAAGGGTTACGCTATTTTTTTTTTAGGATATATAGCATAAGAGTGTGCAGTTATAGACTTCAGCACTTTTATTCATGCAGTATTTGTTAGCTATTTACATCAGCAAGCCCGTTAGTATCAAACAACAGGAGCAGCTGATAAATTTTGCAGCACTAGATGGCCAGCAGTGAGTAACGCTATACTGAGAAGCTGCATCTGATTAAATAACAAATGAGTGTGGACTATGGCTGGGCAATATGATAGCATGTCTTCCTTCTGTAAACAATTACATCGCAAAATGTCACAATACACTTTTTTGAGCATATTGTGAATATTGTCAGGAATGAAAGAACAGATGCATGTTTCATTACGTATAGTCCTGTTTAATAATAACTAATAATAAATGAACTCAAAAATATAGTTATTCTTATATTATACACCACGAAAGACATTGTGGTTTTATATTTTACCTATCACCTTGTGTTGACTTACAAACTGTACAGTATACATTGACAACTCAGCGTACATATTATAAGGCACTGTATATTCTGCTTATACATTCAGTTATATTTTGTTATATATTGACAACATATTGCAATATCTTCCATTTTCTGATGGTTAAGTCAGTGTTCTAGTGTTTTCTTTTGTCTGTGTGTGTGTTTTAAATATGGAAAATCATTTAAAATTAATGGCATTTGCAGGACTGACCCTCTTGTTGAGTTTCAACCATGTGGAGAAGCCCTTGCTGTCCTGGTACTGCAGCCCAAAGAACCATATCTCCCTTAGTCCAATCGTCTTGACTATCTTCAGAGGAGAAGGCACAAAGTTCATATGTACTTTAATATCAATAAATGATCTCTGGCTTTAGGCCTTACATTTTGATCAAAGCATTGCTGTTTAGCGCATCGGCCCCTGATGAACGCCTAATGTCCCACTACATGTTTTACCCATCTGAAATACATACTTGGTCGAAAAGCTGTTTGCCAGTTGTGCTGGGCTGGATTGCAAACTCCAGCTCAGCGTCCATTGTGGTAACTCGCACATTTATCTGCAGAGAAAGAGACAGTTGCATAAAACACTCTGTTGAGCTTACTTACATTAATCGATTGGTTTTGGTCTAAAGCACCGTTTTTAATGTATTGCGGCTTCTTATGAATTATGTTAAAAGATCATAAAAATACCAGGCTTTAATTAATTCCGGAAAATGCTGAGGTCTTAAAATGTGACGTTTTAACTTGCCAACTCAAACAGTGACTCAGGCTTTTCACCGTGAACACAAGAAACTGTTTGAACAAACAACCAACAAGGAACTTAGCAATGATAAATGTATTTCTAGACATTTATAGATGGTCTTTTCTACCAGTAAATTATTAAGAATCACTTTACTGGGCTGTAAATGGAGACCTCCTACAGAAAAAAAACATAAACCGCTAATTCAGCTGAACGAATCTGAAAATCTGACAAGTTTTAAGTTTTTCTGATACTTATAAGAGACTTTTTTAGAGTTGAAATGAACACAGAAAGATTTCTTTTTCTCAATTCACACTTGGTAAATCATACGACTTCAATTGCCTTCTGATCTAAAGTCCTACTTTCGAAGCTGCATTATGCAACAGCATGAATATGGACTAGATAATGTACGTATTAAACAATTAATATGCATGTTTGGTCAGAAAAGGTCACGCCAATCACCAAAAAGCAATAAGTGGAATGGCATACTGTGAAATGACACATTAGCTATGGAAATACAATACAGTACATATAAAAAGCACATATCAACTGCATACATATTCTGAAAAGTACCACATGACCCTTAGAAAAATAAATTAATACAGTACTTACAGACATTTTCTTTTATATTTGAACTGTTCCAGGTTGTTTCTTAATGTGTTCCCTTGTGCTAGTCTGTTCTCAAGTCATATGAAAGGTCTTGCAATATTTACAGGGATTACCCTAAATTAAACCAGTCCTTTGTGCTGTTAAATGGCCTTTTCATCCCTCTAATCCAATGGCAGCTCTGGAATCTCACTCAGACTATGAACAGCTCTGCTTATATTCACCCGTTATGTTATATATACACAAAGGGTATAGAGAAGAATCACCCTTTTCACAATATTCACATTTTGTTGTTTTGCAGCCTGAAATGAAGACACACACAAACACACACACACACACACACACACACACACACACACAGCTATTTTTCCAGCAGCATTTACTCAATGCAACTTATAATATCTAAGGGAAAGATATGATATCAACAGTTTTGAAAAAAAAATAAAATAAAAAACAGAATTGCTGGGATGAGTAATCAAACATCCCTCTCCTAAAAATACTTGTACTCAGGTGTCACTAATCTAATAGGCTTCCATCTGTGATCAGCTGTAATTGTTTTGATTATTTCAGCATAAAAAGATCTCAGGGATAAAGTTGTGGACAGGCATAAGTTAGGAGATTATACAAAAAAAAAAAAAAAATCAAAGGATGTCCCTCCAAACTGGAAGAGCAAGGAGGAAACTGACCAGAAAGGCCACCAAGAGGCCCGTGTGTGTGACAACCTTAATTTAGAGTCACTGTGTGAATGTTACTCCTCAAGAAAGGCCACATTAAGTCTCGATTGAGTTTTGCCAAAATTCTCTTTGAATATCCTGAAGCCAGTTGAAAAAGATGTAATCAGATGTGACCAGAACTGAACCACTTTGTACATTCTAAAAATGTTGTGGGGGTCTTAAATGGGCGGAGCAAAACACTGTCAAATTCTTGTGGAGACCTGCTGCCCTCTGCCAGAAAGCTGTCACTGAAAGTTCACCTTGTAACATGACAATGACCCAGAGCACACAACAAAACAAGCCACATAGTGGCTGAAGGAGAAAAAAATGGATGTCCTTGTGTGGCCTGGCCAGAGCCCAGATTTAAACCCTGTTAAAATCTGTGGAATTACTTTAAGACTGTAGTCCATCAACAGTCATTCAAGTCGAGGCCAGAATTAAAGCACGAGGTGGTTCTATAAAATTGTGACAGTGGTGGTTCCATCTCTGTGATTGTTTTTTTTTTCTGGACTGTTGCTACCAAATACTACATCGACAAAAGTACTGGGACATACTTGTTTTTGAGGGTTTGGACTAGACCCCTTAAATCCAGTGAAGGGCCATCTTAATGCTTCAGCATATCAAGAGATTTTGGACAACGCCATGCTTCCAACTTTATGGACACAGTTTGGGGAAGAACCTTTTCTATTTCAGCATGACTGAGCCCCAGTGCACAAAGCAAGGTCCATAAAGACATGATTGGATGAGTTTGGTGTGAAAGAACTTGACACATCTTTAGGATGAACTGGAGATTGCGAGCCAGGCCTTCTCGCTCAACATCAGTGCCTGACCTCATAAATGCTCTAAAGAATGGATGGGCACAAATTCCCTACAGAAACACTTTAAAATCTTGTGGAATGTCTTCCAAGAAGAGTGGAAGCTGTTATAGCTGCAAAGAGGGGACCGACTACATATTAAATTCTATGTTTTTTAATGCAATGTCATTAAAGTCCCTGTTGGTATATAGGTCAGACGTCCCAATACTTTTGTCCATATAGTGTATCTTTCACTTGAATGTTATAGGTTGCAGCCGGAATTTTTTTGTATGTCTCATGTCAGGCTGCTAAGAAACAAAATATTTTGTCTCAGCTGTGACAAAACTGTGATTCAGGTTGTTTTAACATTATTTTATGTGAGCATAGAATATTCATAAATACAGTTTTAGATCCTTTTTATAAGCAGTCAACAGTTCACATGCCTCAAATTCTTTGAACAGCATCCTCTCCATAGTCTTCAACTGGGCCCTCAGGGCTGTGTTTGCGCATGCGCAGAGGTGTGCATGTCCAGCACCTCTTGCTTCGAATAACGTTTTATTTTTTTAAACACAGTTCGACTAAGGGGTGATTTCAGAAGCCGGCGAATGAAAGACTGACGCCTAGAGTTCTAGAGAACATGGCAGACGAACAAGAAATAATGTGCAAGTTAGAAAATATCCTGGAAATAAGGTAAGGGGGTGTCTCTCAGAGGACGGCAGAGGTTTAGCTGGTTAGCTGCTGGATGGCTAATGGATCTGTTTGGCTTTTCCACTGAGGATTAGTTTTAGGAAGAACGTCACGCAAGAAAACTACATAACCGTTGTCTGTACTGTGTGTTTCATCTACAGAGTTCGTATTTTGCAAATGTTGGGTCCCTGAAGCTTGATAATTACTAGTTTATTTGGAAATAGTCAGCTAACCTAAACCACTGGTTTTGCAAACAAAGGACCTAGCTACAGTTGCTAACGTCACCTAGCAGCTCTTCACCTGAACTGAGGGTCATGGCACTTGCATTCCAACACAAAATAATTTGTTAAAACACGGAATTTAGGTAAATTTAACACGTTTTACAAACAAAAGAGTAGTCCGTCATAAACATTCACCTCTCAAGTGACAGTGACAGCTCGAGTAACTGTAATCTCAGAATTTACAAATGGTATGCAGATGTTTCCACTTGTGTAATGCATGATCAACATTATATACTAAATATACACATCACTACTCAAAACCAAAGAACAGATATTACGTATTAATTTCAACCAGAAATTCCATAAAAACATTTATACATCTTTAGTACACATGTTCATAGAGGATCTAATGCACTGTCTATCTACTTGTGCTACTCCTACATAAAGATTTTGGCCTTAAGAACTCACCTCTGGTTCTCAAACTTGACTCGTATTGTAAGAAGCATTGGATAAAAGTGTGCCAAATGAATGTAATGTAACATACAGCTGCATCTAAGTAGCCCCTCCTGTCACTGACAAAAGCAACAAAGCAAATATGTTTGAAATTGCATAAACTTACTGTTTCAAGCTGTTGGGAATCTTCGTTTCCTTTTTTGATGTTAATGCAAATTTAGATGTTGAATTCCACGTTTCTGAAGCCATATGTGCTTGTTTACAACCTCACCACATGCTGTCTGAACCACAGTCCTGTTTAAACATATGATTCAGGAACAAAACACTTCAGATGCAGAAAATCAAATCCCGCCTGAAGAGTGAGTTTGAAGCCCTGGAATGCGAGGAGAAACACCTGCGAGAGTACAAGCAAGAGATGGACCTGCTTCTTCAGGAGAAGATGGCCCATGTGGAGGAGCTGCGGCTCATTCACGCTGATATCAATGTGGTGAGTTTCCAGACTAATTGGAACTGCATTTCTTTGAACTCATTCAAATGTGAACTTTTCAGAAGTCCTCTAAGACAGGGGTATCAAACTCAGTGGTGGTTATCCTCCTCAGACACGTTCACTAAACCTGACAATTAACTGGTGTAATGGCTGGTGGAAAATCATGCAGACTGGCAAAAGATTCTTCGCTCAGTTCAAAGACTTTATTTTCTTCTCAAGAAGTAGCGAGTTATTCATCCCACAGGGCAGTCCATGGTTCGGAAGTTCTCTCTAAAGAAACTGGACCTTCGCAGAGGTCTTATACTCTCAAGAAGACCATTCACCTTATCAAAACAGGGCAGAAACCATGTCGCCGCCCCCTGAAGAGGTTCCAGCCGGAACCTGTGTTATGGCTTTTCACAGTGAGGCTCCATGACAACGGCCTTGAACAAGTGCTTTCTGGTCTGAACAAAACACCTTATCTGAAACTCTTTAGCTCAGAAACATAGGGTTTGTATAAATAGCAACCTTGATTTAATCATGTCACTGTGCCCTTGCGCCTCAGGCCTGGCTTCACAACCTTGATCACAGAATCACATTAATATGGTATTTAGAGAAAGAATAATTCAAATATAAGAATCACAACTGAATATGCTGATTTGCCTTAGAATATAAGGGAATATATTGATTTTCTCGTACACTGGTGAGGTGAACCAGGTGTTTCTGAGCAGGGAAATCACCAAAACGTGCTGGATCACGGCTCTCTAGGACTAGGAGTTTCACACCCCTGTTCTAAGGCCTGTCTATAGCCTTTATTATAAGTTGCGGTGAAGTATACACCTCAGGCCACTGTCCTGATGTGTCAGAACCATAAAGATCTCTTTTTGATTTTGGCTAGAATAGCTTGTGCACTTTATGCGTTTAGTATTGGATATCTAGCAATAAACTAGGGAATCACAAAAGCAATTTTGTCACAACCAAATGTAAATGAGTGGTTTTTAAAGATTGTTTTATGCTATTTACTTGGAGCAGTATTTCCCAGTACTAAGCCACAAGTACCCTAAACAACACCTTTTAGTTTCTTCTCATTGGCTAATAACCCCACATGGGGAAAAAATGGCAGCAAAAAGGCTGCATGATTGGGATTAAAAGCCAGTGAAAGTATGCAAATTGTCGCTTCATTCACCTGAATGTCAAGATGAAACCCGATGAAACATGGTAATTAATCTCTGAAAAGTTTCTACAATGTGTATTTATGTGAAATTAAGTGAACCAACAAAAATAACAGTGGTTCAGCTGCTGCTCATATGGATACATTCATCACCAGTCTTCTGATGGATTTATCCAGATGAGCAGCTACGCCACTATTTCTTATGAGTTTGAACTTAAAGGTCTGTATTTGTTATTTCACATGCACCCAGTTACCCATCATACATGACTGGAGATTATGAATACAACAAAAGTACCATTCATTATGGATGACATTAAAAGCTTTGTGAAACCTGAATCCATCAGACGGGTCTTGAGAATTTAAACGGAGCTATAAACATATATCTTAACAGACGATTTAGGGGTGTTTTCACTCATTTGACCGGATCTTAAAATATTTTGGGCTTGGATGTATGCTAGAATTAACATTTGCTATCCGGAGAACCTTGAGGTGATGGTACTGCCACTTGAATGGGCCCACATGTGCTAGCCAGTAACTATCATTTGGAATGGTGCTGTTTGTATAAGAGAAGCTGTCTTTATTTTTTGACAACAAGATGGAGAGCACCATCAAGCAGTCAGAAAATGATCTAAACAAGCTGTTGGAGACCACCCGCCGTCTCCATGATGAGTACAAGCCCCTGAAGGACCACGTGGATGCTCTGAGGATGACTCTTGGCCTGAACAGGCTGCCCAACCTTAATGAAGAGGAGGAGAGGCTCTCGTTAGAGTGAGTCATTTGTTGAACAGAATGAGTCGTTTTTTAAACTTAATTACGCATCTTTATATTGTAGGCCAAAGTCAACTCTGCTGCATGTGTTTTAGATAGAGGGCACCTCAAGCGTGGAGTTTGCTTTTGTTTTCCTATCCAGTTACTTTGAAAAGCAGAAGGCTGAATGGCAGAAAGAACCACATGAGCCCATCATTCCAGAGTCGCTAGCCGCAGCTGCGGCCGCTGCCCAGCAGCTTCAGGTCGCAAGGAAACAAGATGCCCGGCAGCCAGCCACCTTCAGACAGCAGCCTCCCCCTATGAAGGTCAGCACTTGAATCTTAAGACAGTCAGTTCTATCAATAACATAGCTAGATATTGGGAAGGGCTTTGTAGTTTTATTACAGTCTTTTAACTGTGTGAAGCATTTTGAGCTGCATTTTATAAGAAAATACAAATAAAATCTATTACTACTTCAGGCAGTTGTTGTGGTAATAGCTTTTTTGTAAACACTGGTCCCCACTGGGGTATTTTATAGGAATAGAATCTTTAATCCAATGCATATTTTTGTCTGCAGGCATGCCTGTCTTGTCACCAGCAAATCCATCGCAATGCACCCATCTGTCCTCTATGTAAGGCAAAGAGTCGCTCCAGAAACCCAAAGAAACCCAAGCGGAAGCCAGATGAATAAATTACTTGGGATTTGCCAGCTTTACTTACAGTCTTTTAGAACCTTGGTGTGTTTAATGTCAACTGTTGTGTACCTGAATTATTTTTGTGTTGTGCCACAGTAAGTATACTTGATTTAAATTTGATAATAAACATTAAATGACTCTTTTGGGACAAGCTCTACAATGCAATAACAAAAGTTTACTTCTTTACATTCTTGCCTGAGTAATACAGAGCTGTTAAGGTGTATTACATGTTGCAAAGGGAAACAGTTTTGTACTTTTTCATTCAGCATGTGTAAGATGGTAGCACTAAGTAATAATTACATAATTTGTCATTGTAGTCTCCTTTTACTGGCTGCAGTAATTTAGCTTTAAAAGTGTGTGCATTCTTAAATAAAAAAGGTTTTTGTAGTAGCTGACAACTTGAGTAATGACGCTAAAATGTTAGCCATTTATTTATATTCGGTGCATGTTTGTCTTTAATATTTTAGTAACAATCTATTGTATAACTTGTGTTTTGTGCCACCATAGCTGCCCAGCTCAGTTTTATTTTTGTGAAAGTTTGTTGATTTTGATTAAACCTGTCTAAAACCTTTCCTGTTATTGAGAAGTGTTAAACATCATGTATTTTAATGACCATTTTTTTAAAATCTGTATTGTCATGTGATGTACAGTGCAATCAAAAAAAAAAAGTGGTCACTAAGTAAAACAAATTTAGTAATGATAGTAATTGAGCCTTTCATTTTTTTTTGTGACATTTATTGTAACGTCTGTCGGTGTTCAGCAGAAAGCAGTCTTTGCCAAATTTGTGAAGGATCATCTGAATACTTTGGCATATCCCTCAGTAGCTCCCCAAGCAGACAAACGGTGTCCTGAAACACACAGTTAAACAAAGATCACAGAGGTTTCTCACGTTTCTTTTAAAATCCCCCTTATTGTGTTACTGCTTACCCTGCTGTAGAGATGTGTCTGGATTTTGTCCTCCAGAAGTTGAGCCAGAAGCCGACTTCTCTTTGTCCTGATAAAGTTGTTCCTGGCTAAGTCAGCCTGTTTAGCCAGACAGGCTCCACAGCGGGAGGGGTCATGCAAGTCCTGCTTGGCACCCTATTGATTAATATCCATATTTTAAAAGTTTTCGTTAATGTCAGTAGCAGTTTTATGGCACAACAAGGAAGACACTTTAAATGCCATTTTCCCAGGCATGGATTACACCTAGTCTTGTTCTAGTGGTGATTCACTGGTTGATATTCATTAAAGTCTACGCTACGGCTTAATCTGGGCCTGGGAAACTGGTCCTAAGAAGGACATCCTTTTTACTGCTTTGATATTTGTGTTTTGTCTCCTGTTGAAATGCATACTGAAATTGAATCTTCCTTCAGCTCTACTGAACTCTATGATTCATTTCTTTTTTTTCAGGAAAAGACTGATTCGACATAAAATATTTTCCCCCCTCAACCTTCCCTCAGTCACTTGACCCTCCCCTTAAACCGTCCTGTATGACGGTTCTCGCTAGCCCAGACTCTGTCACAGATTTATTCAGAAAAGTAAGCTTATCTACCTGCCTGTTTGATCCAGCCCCTGCTGTGTTTCTTAAACTATGTCTGTCGATCATTTCTAACTGTATATCAATTAATTGCTCTCTTCTAACTGGAAAAGAGCACTTCTTACTGTTCCCACTGATGAAAAAATTGCTGCAGATACACCGAGCCTTAAAATGAGAACCTGACAAGCTTAACACTAGACCCATCTCAAACCTATCATTCATTTCCAAGCTTAAAGAAAGAGCTGTGGCAACTCGGCTGCAAATTCAGAGAATAACAACCTATACGAGCCATTTTAATCTGGTTTTTGTCCCCTTCACTACTAAGACTGCTCTCCTTCAGGTCACTAATGATCTACTTAATGCCAGGGGTTCCCTTACAATTATCTTCGATCTAAGCTCTGCATTCGACACTGTAAATAACATTCTTCCCTCACATCTTTCTGCTATTAGGCTTTCTGGCACTGTTCTTTCCTGGTTTTCTTCATAGATTTCTGATTGGCAGCAATTCATCTCCAGCTGTAAAAGCAGATTCCCATCTGTTATTGTTAAGTAAGGTGTCCCTCAGGGATCTGTCCTTGGTCCTCTTCTTTTCAAAATTTACATGCTTCCCCTCGGTCATATTATTAGACGTCATGGGCTCAGTTTCCACTGTTCTACTGATGATACTTTACCAACCTCACTTTAGCTACCCTGCCCCATTCGCTTACAGCCTACATTCATGATTTAAAAGCATAGTTGACAAGCTTAATGCAGATAAAGCGGAACTCTTACTGGTTGGCACCAAGTCTCTCATCTCTAAGCTCTCTGATTTTATATTAAACATTGATATAGCTCTCATTTCACTCTCCCACTCTGTTCGGAATCTGGATGTCCTGTTTAACCCTTCTCTGACATTTGGCACTCACATTAGCTTCTTAGTCAAAAGTGCATTATTTCATCTTCGTAATATCTTCCACATCTGTCTGTCTCTTTCCATGATGGATACTGAAACACTTATTCATGCTTTTGTAATGTCTCATCTTGATTACAGTAATGCTGTTTTTCATCAGCTCCCTACAAAGTGAAAGTGACCATTCTGTCATACGTGAACACACCACAGCACACAGTGTGAACAGCACAAAATTCTTCCTCTGCATTTAACCCATTCACCAAGTGAACACAGTGCCTGGGAAGCAGTGTGTGGGGACAGTACCTTGCTCAAGGGTACCTCAGAGGTGCTTAGCAGTCTTGAGAATCGAAGGCGAATGCCCAAACCACTAGGCTACCATTGCCAGGCTTCAGTCTGTGCAAAACACTGCTGCCTGTGTTCTCACCTTTACTAAGAAGCCTAAACACATCTCACCCATTCTCCACAAACTTCACTGGCTACCCATATCTTGCCAAATTCAGTTTAAGCTAGTTCTTATTACTTTTAAAGCTCTCCATAGTTCTGGGCCTCACTACCTCACTGAATTACTTCACTCATCTATTCTTTACGTTCGCCTGGTTCTGGCTTAATGTCCCAAAATTTCTTTAATGGATGGTAGATCTTTTAGTGTTGTGACTCTCAAATGATGGAACTCCCTCCCTCAGAATTTTTACAATGCTTCCTCTCTTGCTTTCCTCAAAACCCGACTAAAAACGCCTTTTCTTCTGACTTTTGATTCTGCTATCTACATTATACTGACAAAAGTATTGGGAGGCCTGACCATTACACCAACAGGGCCTTTAACGACATTACATTCAAATACATTTAGAACAGAGTCGGTCCTCACTTTGCAGCTATAACAGCTTCCACTCCTTGCAGAAGGCTTTCCACGAGATTTTGCAGTTTCTGTGGGGAACTGATGTTGGACGAGAAGGCCTGGCTCACAATCTCCGTTCCAGTTCATCCCAAATTTGTTGGATGGGGTTGAGGGTAGGACTCAGGCAAGTTCTTCCACATCCATGTCTTTATGGACTTTGATTTGTACACTGGGGCACAGTCCTACTGGAATAGAAAAGGCCCTTCCCTGAACTGAAGAGGTGTCCCAATACTTCTGTCCATATATTTGTTCTTTCCTGCTGCTGTAATCTGTGTTTTTGTAGTTTGCCATTTAATGTTTTGTCTACTACTGTCTGGTTAAATGCGGTTTATTGCTCCATGTCTGAACTATTTGTAAAGTGATATAAATAAACATGATTTATTTTTATAGTGAATGCATGCATTAGAGATGCCTTACCTTCCTGATCTCCTCTCTAAAAGTCTTCATCCATAATGTGCAAATAAACTGCACAGGCACACACTGCTCACCAATAGGCGCCACTGATTTGATGGCTGTGCAATTCCTCTTCTGATGAATTTCTTTAGATATTTTTTTTTGTTTGTTAATATGTTGAATCATCTTCTCACAGTAGGTCTTTAGAGCAGCTGTATTTTCTATTTGCTGACCTCTGGCATCTGGAAAATACAGAAGAATGTCATTTTCTGTCCTAAACAAAAACGATAATTAGAATCAAAAACTTTATTGATCCTGGAGGAAACGACACAGAGACAATATAAAATACAAAGTCTATATAAATCTAAATAAAAGTGTAGGAAAAAACTTCAATATGAAATACAATGATATATGTACACAAAGAGTTGAGTACAATCCTCAGTTTCTCTCACTACTACTAATGCAAACACACACACTGGTAACAATTTCCATTCATATTTCCAGTATACAGCAGAAACATTTGTGTTGAATGGAATCATTTGTTTCTGAAGATATTTTAAGACAACAGTCTCATGTTTGAGGGCAAAGACAAACTTATTGTACTAATAATAGAAACATAAGACCGTCCACAAAAGGATTAACAGTAACAGGAAAGCTGCAGTTGTAACTCAGTCTAAGATTTTGTTTTCAGATCTGGGGTTTGAAATTTGCTGGCTATTAATTTAGTAAAAATGTACAAACACTAGAAGTCCATATTTCTACAATAGGTGCTTCCCTGATCACCAGAACCACGCAACGTTACACATTTATTTTCAAACAAATGACAACGTTCTACCATGGTTCACTTTTTACCTGCCATTGTGTTCCTATTCATTGACACTCAGCAGTCTAAAACACTAAAACGATGCTGTTTTTTAGTACGTTCGGAGTCCTTTTTCAAACCTTAAAACGATTCAAACTTCTCTCTCTGCCAGCAAAAGCTACATAAAATAACTTTGTTTACATCCTCGTCTTTTGTACGGCACAACATTTACAAGAACTTTACATAAAAAGTACTGCCATCTACTGCTGTGGAGCAGTAATGCCTGGGCTTGGGAAGGAGAGGAGAGGTCCACTGTAATGTAGGCTGACATGTATATGTTTTACTCCCTATGTACACCATATGGACAAAAGTATGGGGACACACTTGTTTTCCAGGGTTAGGGCGAGCCCCCTTATTTCCAGTGAAGGGCAATCTTAATGTTTCAGCATACCAAGACATTTTGGACAACGCCATTCCACCCCCATCCTTTGTGGACAAAGTTTGGTGAAGAACCTTTTCTATTCCAGCATGACTGTGCCCCAGTGCACAAAGCAAGGTCCATAAAAACATGGCTGGATGAGTTCGGGGTGGAAGAACTTGACTGGCCCGCATAGAGCACAAATTCCCACAGAAACACTCCATAATCTTGTGGGAAGCCTTCCAAGAAGCAGGAAGCTGTTATAGCTCCAATACTTTTGTTCAAATAGTGTATGAATAAATATTACATTTCTCAGGCCCTGAATAAAGCTCCATGAATGTAGCATACTAGGCCTATAGTGTACTATCCACAATATACAGTAGTGCAATGGTATATAGAGGCAAGAGTGTAATGTAGGTAGTATCCTATAATATACTATCAACAGTATAATTCTGACTCCATATAACATTCCACTACTGTCTTATCTTTAATACTAGTGTAGAATCCTGTAGTATAACTATAGTATGAATTAATGAATTATTGCAAAAATGCATTGCTTTTTTATTGTGCCTACACCATGTCTACTGTTTGTGACCTGTTAAATATATACCTCTGATTCATTTTAATAAATCATTGATTGACTGATGAGTCAGAATCATAAAACTTTAATGATCCAGGAGGAAATTACTTATGCTATGACTGCACAGACACATGAAGACACAAAGACAAGAACAATATAAAATGTAATATAAAGTCAAAATGAAACTCCAGAAAACCCTCTAAAAATATTCTGTATTTATGCTGTGGTCAGTAAGAGAGGAGGATATAAATACTATAGACAGATAAATAAAGTTACTGCTGAAGTACTTTACCAAAATAGTGGTTTGGAGTTGTAATCTATACTGAATATGTTATTGCATGTAATAAGAAAATGGGTTGTGATATTGCACATGATAGGACTACGGCATAAGTAGTAAAATAAGTGACATAAGTAGTGATATTGCTTATGAAAGAACTATTGCACACAAAAACTATTGCACATTACAATGAAGATATCACACATAATGATAATGATTTATCACTCAATAGGAAACTTGATGTCTGAAAAGCAGCAGGTTATTGCAGAGATTATTGTGTTGGTGTGTGACGGGGGGGAGGAGATATAGAGTCTGATGGCAGTGGGGAGGAAGGATTTTTCTGTGCCGTTCAGTAGAGCTCTTTATGCTAGTGAGTCTATGGCTAAAATTACTTCACTATTCGCCCAAAACACTGTGGAGAGGATGACCAGCATTGTCCATGATGGACTGAAGACTACATAATGTTCTCCTTTCAGCTGTTGTTTCAGAGTTGTCGAGTTCCACACCCACCACTGAGTCTGTTTTCTGGATCAGCTTGTCTTCACTGAAGTACATCCTCCAGTGATCCCTTTTGTACATGGCCAGAGAGATCTTTGACCAGTCCAGCTTATTGTCCATGTGTACACCAAGGTACCTGTAGTTCTGAACGATCACCACATCCACCCCAAAATGGACAGGGGGGGGGGGTGACAGGAGACCATGGTCTTCTCAGATCCACCACCAAGTCTCGCTCATGTGAAAGTGACCATTCTGTCATATGTGAGAACACCACAGCACACATACTTCTTTTCTGCATGTGTGGGGACGGTACCTTGCTCAAGGGTACCATCAGAGGTGCCACTAGCAGTCCTGGGATTCAAACCCACGACCTTCTGATCACAGGGGCAACTCCCTAAGCACCAGCTGCCTCAACAAAACCACAACAAATTGAGTTTCAGAATCATAAAACCAACAAAACCATCCAGTGCCACCCCATTCGACCCTGTAGCCACATGAATTGTGGCCTTTTAGTCCATAATCAACAAGACTATGAGAGCATGTACCTGCATAGCAGACAGCTTACTCCTCAGTCAGGCTGGTTGAATAGTGTTGAAGGCACTGGAGAAATCCTAGCATATGAGACTCAGGGATGTGACTACAGGTGGCTTCATGCTGTGTGAGATAATTGCATCTGGCTTCTAGTCTGATAGGGGCACTTACTTCAGCACAAGAAACGGCATGATGTTTTACAAAGGACAGGTACTTTCTTGATACTGAGACTCAAGTTGAAGATCCTCAGCAGTACTCCACATAACTGGGTGGGGCAGAACTGTGGGCTCACGCCATCTGGGCCCAGCACCTTAGCAAGATGGAGTCTGCGTCGTTTTCTGCATAGTTTTCTTAGGTTTGCATTGATGGTGCTGGATGGTTATTGGGCGTCAGAGTCATCACTGGCAGAAGAGAAGGTAAAGACTCTAGCAGGTGAGATGGTGGTAGAAAAAGAGAGGTAGGAAGGAGAGCAGCATTCTGGCGTGGGTGCTGCGAGGTTCATGCTGGAGGAGACGCTGGCCTGAGGCCTATTGCTGAAACTGTTAAAAACAGGTTTCAATTATTAGCCCTCTAAAAGTCTCCATCAGTCCCCTGGCTCCTAGACTCGAAGCCCATGACTGTCTTCATTCCCCTGCACACATTCCTGATGTTGTTCTGCTGCAGCCTTTGCTCTAGCCTCAGCACAAAGTGACCAGGGTGCCACCACTGCTTATTAATGGAAACATCACGTCCTCCCCCTTGCGCTTCCCACTATCATTTCCAGTTCTGTCTGCCCAAACACATGAAAATCCAGCAACATCCGTAGCAGAGTCACGAATATGCTAATGTAGCTCAGAAAAAAAAAACACATGGAAATGCTCTCACGAAATTTCATGTTGTACCTGACTAGTACTGTACACTCGCTCTTATTGTCTAGTGACCTTACATTGCCACAGTAATGGAGATAAGTTGCTGCTTGGATTGCCTCCTGCTCTCCTGCTCACCTATTCCTAACTGCTTTTTCCGCGACTCTTTGCTACTTCACCACATCCATTTTTTATATTGCCCCTCCTTATCCGAAAACAGCAGAAACGCAATAATAACTCCCTCAAACCTCATGGTTAGAGAGCGCACAGCTTCCTTATACTAAATTGGCAAAATTATTGCCTGAAATAAGACAAGAAAGACAGGACATGGGGCAGTCATAAACATGCTGCTGCAGGCTTGCGTCTGCGCACGAACTGCCGTTCCGTCCAGTGTGGCGCAGCTACATACAGACGCCTTACTCTGTGCAGACTGCATTTATTGTAGTATTTTATTTACTTTTTAGAATCTTTCATGCCCGCAGCCCACATATCAGTGGGTTTATGACAGTGCAACGCTTTGGGAAATTGGAAATCAAGTTCCATAATCAGTTTTTGAACTTTTTAAACATCAGGAGTATTATGTCAACAACAGAGAGGCTCAGGAGCTTCAGTCCTCAGGTCATAAGACTCCTTAACTGGGCCATGCCATCACAACTGAACTTCCTACCTCACTGTATCTATCCTGCTGTCTATTATTTATGTCTATATGCGTCAGCGCTGGCAGACCTCAGATCTCGTTAACACTTGTAAAGGTTTATATGTGTTTACACTTGCAATATTTATTTCTTATACTTAGTTGTAGCCTTTTATTTTCTGTATTGCAGAGTGTGTTGTACTTGTATAACTGTCTTGTATTGTCGCAGAACAGATAAACACAGAGGTATAACTGTATAATACAAGAACACTATAAATTATATAGACCCTTTTTTGACTTAAGTGTCAAATACTATCAAGATAGCAGCATTCCTGCCATGGGAAGCAGCCAGAAGAAAATAGAAGAAAGGCATCCACCCCCCACCATGGAGATGCATCAACAGCTGATTGTCATCCCCTGTTCTTGAGAGTGGAACAGCTGCGGACTGGCTGGTGGCTTTGGTGTCAGACTGTAATTCGCTTTTTCTGTAAGAGTGTGTGCTATTTTGTAGTCAAATATTCTCTTGCTGGTTTTTGCTGCATTTATTTAGAACATTAAAGATATAAGATAAGGTGATATAAAACAGAGCAAACCAGGAGCACTACTATATGGACAAGAAAGCCCATCACCCGTGTCACAGCTCTATCACCTTTCTAATTATAACCCTCTCCAGCAACCTTCCAAGAATGGAAGTTTAGACAGATCCATCTGTGCCCTAAAATTAGCCCCTCGTGGTGGCCAGGCCTCCTAGAGTTGTGTCAGTCTGACACTTTGCTTCAGCTTATGTTTTTTGGTCGATCTGGATACAACGCTTTCCCTTCTAGTACCAGAATACAAAAAGAATATTTCTTAACTACAGGTATGTTAGCATAGCTGTCCGATTTGTGCTGTGATTCTCGTGCTTGGAGGTAAGTGGATCACTATTTTTAAGGCGTTAAGACCACGTTTGAGGTTTAACTGCATCAGCTGTCTTTAGAAAGTTTGTCAGGCATGCAAAATTAATCACAGTTGTGTGTTGAGGAAAGAAAGTCTGTTTATGCTGACTCTGCTCTAAGCGGTGCAGCTGGACTTAACTACCTTCCTCCTCTCTAAAAGCCTTTAGCATTAATCTTCAAATAAACTGTACAGGCACATCCTGGCCACTGATTTGCTCTACTGGTTTAATGGACGTGCATTTCCTCTCCTGGTGCTTTTCTTTCTGTTAATATTTTCATATGATATGTTGAATCTACTTCTTACAGGGAGTCTTTAGAGTAAATACTTCATCCACTTGCTGACCCTTAGTACCTTGAAACTACAGATTTTTTTTCTTTCAATATTCCATTTTTCATTGTATAAAGTTGCCCTATTTGTTTGAGCAGAAATATAAAAGCAGTCCTTTTTTTCACCCTTGTGTGTCTACACATTCTCTGTCTTTATTGTATATAACATATTAGTTTTATGATAGTAATAATAATAATAATAATAATAATAAGCCTGTTGTTTAGGGCAGTGGTTCTCAAATGGTCCACAAAAGGGGCCCATCTAGCAGCCAATTCATTATCTATTTGTAATGCTATAGAACAGCATAATGTCTCTTGAATGATAAGGCCAGTGGATGGAGAGAAAGCTAATGACAAGGCTATGATGGGGGAGCTGGGGTGCATGGTGAAGGGTACGATCCACAAAGGGGGTCTTACGCTACAAAAAAAAAAAAAAAACTAAAATAAAAAAACGTTTGATAACTTCTGGTCCACCGAATGAAAGTATATGCTAACAAATGTCTCCTCCAAAGAACAGCTGATTACCAAATGGAGTCCTGAGAAGTTGCTCTAAGAATGGTTTTGCGTCGCCCCGCCGATATGAGTTTAATGGACATTTCCAAGATTTTCTCTCTCCTACAACCCAAAGAGGATGAGGAGGACGGCTGCCAGCAGCTGAATCAGGCCATCGCCAATGATGATGACAAGCTCCTGGCTGATCTTCTTGCTCAGGAACAGTACCGGAGGTGCATTAACAGTAGGAGTGGCTGGGGTGTCCCGGGTACGCCGCTGCGCACGGCGGCCGCCCATGGCCAACTGCGCTGCCTGGAAGTGCTGTTGGCTCATGGGGCTGAGGTTGACAGCCTGGATGTCAAGGCCCAGACACCTCTTTTCACTGCTGTCAGCGCCAAACACCTAGACTGTGTCATTGCTTTGCTCAAAGCGGGTGCCGATCCCAATGGCAGTCAGTATAACAACAGTTCTCCTGTGCTAACTGCGGCCAGGGAGGGCGACGTGGACATTCTGAGGGAGCTGCTGAGACACGGGGCTGAAGTGGACGTCAGGGCAAAGGTTCCAGACTGGGCCGCCAATGCCACCTCCTGCCGTGGACCCCTTTATATGTCCGCTGTTTATGGACACATGGACTGCTTCAAGCTGTTGCTCCTGCATGGAGCCAATCCGGATTACAACTGCACAGATGAGAAGATGCTGGCCAGGATCAAGCAGCCAAAGACGGTCTTAGAGATGTGCCTCAGGTACGGGTGTGGAGTCGAGTACATTCAGCTGCTCATAGACTTCGGTGCCAACGTCGACCTCCCCTCACTGATCATAGACAAAACAACCCAGCAGAATGAGGCAGTGATGATGTTGCTCAAAGAAAGAGGTAAGCTCACAAGATAGTATCTTTATTTATGTCATGAACAGATACCTGAGGGATACTCCACAAAGCAAGATTCCTTACTTAGTCCGATAGTATAAGCCAAACCTAGCCTGTCCGGGAGGAAAATGGAAAAATGGCAGCTGGCGGCCTAGTAGGTAGGGAGTTGTCCCTGCAATCAGAAGGTCGTGGGATTGAATCTCAGGACTGTTAGTGGCACCACAGAGGTACCCTTGAGAAAGGTACCATCCTCACATGCTGCTACCTAGGTGCTGTGTTCCTGGCTGCCGGCTGCTTCACTTGGTGAATGGGTTCAATGCTTAGAGCAATTTTGTGCTGTTAACACAGTGTGCTTTGGTGTGTTCATGAATGACAAATGGACACTTTACACTTACATTTTTCATCAGCTAAGAGGTGCTTGGAAGTATGGGTTAGAACTAACATTGCCAACAAACACTAGAAGCAAAGTGGCCCCTTATAGCCATGCATGAACAGGCCACACCACACCAGTGTGAAATTCTTTCTCTGCATTTAATCCATTTACAAATTGAAGCCGAGGGCAGCCTGTGATGCACCACCCAGGGAGCAGTGTGTGGGGACAGTACCTTGCTCAAGGGTACCTCAGTGGTGCCAGTACCAGTTCTGGAATTTGAACCCATGACTTTCTCATCACAAGGTGTTAGTCATTAAACTTGCTTCAGATTAAACAGATTCTCAAAATTCTTCATTTTGACGATTTTTTTTTTTCTGCTTGCAGTCTGCCCGAAAACACTGATGTCTCAGACGCGGCTCGCAATATGGAAGTATCTTACCATGGCAGACAAAGTACACTCTATCGATACCTTGGATATTCCCCAAATGCTGAAGAATTATTTAAAGTACATGTAGTGATGAAACTGTGGTTAACTCATTTTTAATCTAACCATTTCCAATCTGTCTAAATGTATTAGAATTAAACTGTTTCTGTTACTGTGCCTTTAAGACTGGACATGTGTAAATGACCTCTGTTCTGTCAACACTGTATTGTTGATCACTCAAAAAGCAGTCTAAAAGCAGTCTGGTAAATTTGCACATAGACTATACTGAATGGGGAGCAAATAATATGCAGTGTTCACATACTACATCAACTTCAATAATTGGAAAAAAAGAAATTTGATTTTCCCTGATATGTTCATGACATGCTTATTATTTATACTAATGTATTTATTGATTGTCAGGTTATTGAATCAAATGATTTTGGATTATTTATTATTACTGTGGTAGTAATGCAAATCCTTATCTAACCGACTGCTCTCTTAAATTGGTCATGTTATATTTCCATACGTTCATAATCTTGTTATTCAAATGCTTTATTTATTTTGCATTATTTGTTATTACTCACTTTATTGTGTATATAGTTATACTTTTCACTTCATATCCAGCTTTCTGTTGAGCATGTGAGATGTTTTGTATGCCCCCACCCCCGCTGGAATTTAAAGAGTTAAATCATGCCCTCTGGTGGACAATGTGGTTACTGCAGATTGGTGTGTGCCCTCATTGCCTCATGGTGGCGCTCTATAATAAGAGAAGTCCTCCTGCAGTGAATCAGTGCTGGGAATGTGAAACCGCTTTCATTTTTTTGTCAGAGGCTTTTCTTGATTTGGATGTCTAAATTTCACCCGAAGGTACCAATAAATTACAAACAGATACAAAAAAGTCAATTAGCCAAACAAATAAGACTGTAAAATTAGATTGCCCTGAATGCATTTTGCATATGTATCATATTACTAAACAGCTAACCAGCTTAATGCCACGGTATAAAATGTAAAATTACCTCATATCTATATA